>VWZD01004429.1:2409-26166 GCA_013396695.1 Sakesphorus luctuosus | reverse complement strand
AACTAACCTGCTATATACTAGCACTTGCTTTTCCACACCTTGCTTGCTGTTTCCAGGAGTTATGCACAGACCAGTGCCTTCTACTTCCCTCTTCCCAACAATGGTAATTCCTAAATTGGTGAAGCAACTTATGCTGGTTTTAGTCTCAGGGAGAACTGCAATAATGTTGCAGCAATAATTTGTAGTTGAAGTCTACATTGCAGAACTGAGCACTGCAGAGTGATATCCAAGTTTGGGTAATGAAATTTAACTTACATACGGAAACAGTGTTAACCCAGAATCTGACTGGGGCATCTCATCTAGTTTGCATCTTTTTGTGCACTATTGCATCATACAACAACAGTGACATATTAATCTACGAAAATGCTCCTTCATTTTTTGGTGGCCAGGACAGAGAAGGATTAAAGTAGAAATACAGTCCTCCCTCTGGTCTCTCTGGGGAGTTTTATCAGCTCCAAGGTGCACTGTCTTTGTTGCCAGTTCTGCAAGAGTCTTTCATAATGTCTGAAAAAATTCAGTGCTGTTGAAGTCTGTTTTCCACTAAAGTGTACTTAGTAAACACACAAAACCTTTTCCCAGGCTTTTCTGTTCTACTTATGCTCCAGGAGAAGAAAGGCTCTAATGCTGCTTTTATTGTGGGAAACATGAGTGAGCACTGGGTAGAAGCTAAACCTCTAATTTGGATTAAAAAGATATTTCCCCATCTTTCTCCTTATTTTATAATAACTCTGTATTTATAAACATACAAAATCAGAAATTTTTATTTGTCTTTAACATGCTGTCACCTGACACTAAGGGAAGAGACAAGTTCTTCAAGAGATACTTATCAGAATGATGATGGCACTGAATTGTGGTTCCAATTAAAGCTTTATTTTCTTAACAGAATTTTATTAGTAGTACAGCACAGAGCAAAAAGTGGCATTGGAAAAAAATGGACTTAAAAATTATTGAACATTCACTACAAACATCATAGTTTAATGATCAAAGCCTTGCAACATTCTGATGAAAGATGGTATGGGTTTGGCTAGGTGTGGGCCTAAATTTAGGCTTTAGATTTCAGGGTAAGCCTGGGATTGTCGGCTGACTTGAGCTGGGCTGAGCTAGCTGACAGCTGACTTCTTCTAGCCAATGGTATTCCATACCATAGTACGACATCACCTAAAAGAGTAGGAGTCGGTGTGGGAGTGGCTTAGTCAGTTCCTTCAAGCTGTGGTCCCAGAGGGATGCACTGTGCTGTCCCAGGAGGGATGGCAGGCCCAGGCCCAGCACTGGCTCTCTACCATGTTATCTTAGGAAAGTAAAATGTTTGTTCTTAGTCCTTCTCTCTGCTTGGGTCTGTCTCTGGGCAATTGAGTTTTCTAGAGTGATTTGTAGTTAGAATGGTAGGATTTATGTTCGATAGAGAGTGGGGAGTTATTTTATGTGTAAGTGTGTGTTATATTGTAGTTTCTTTTAGTTTTCTCTTTTCTGCATAAATATATATAGTTAGTTTAAGTTTAAACAAGCTTCTAGGTTTTTTTTCCTTTCTCCCTTTTGTCAGTGGAGGAAGGCTCTAACACTCTGTGTTGGGCAGTTGATATTTTGCCAGCTCAACCCAAGGCAAAAGACAATCCAAAGGGTATTCACTTGCAGGTCAAAGCTAAATAGCATTAAGTTATGCTTTGCAAATAACCAATACCTTTGGGTTACATTGCTGTGTCATTTTGCAGTTTGTGTTTCAATATAAGAACACTGATGGCACTTTTCCTGCTTGATTAGAGGGATGAATTTTACTGAAACTTGTACTCATTGATGTACAGCTTGTATCTCACACAGCTAATGTACTCACAGAACTGCCAATGCTTGACACTCAAACCAGGGCAATCTTGAAATCAGGTGTAAAAGAAAGGAGGTAAGAGGGGAAGAGAGGTGAGGAAGTTCATGAGGAAGAGGGTCTTAGTTAAACTTCATACTGTCCACAAGATTCTACATTGCTTTGCTGATGATCCACAGTATCTTAGTCTTGTGGAACTTTTGAACAAAGTTCATCCAGGCTGCATGACACACTTCAGCCCTTAGTGCTACTGAGATCCATCACAGCCCAAAGAAGATATCTGCAAAAGTGAAATCCTCAAAGGAACAGCTCCATCAGCAAATCTCAAGGCTCGACTTTGGTACAAGGGCCATGATATTCCCCTGACCTTAAGAATAACAGATTCACAGTATCAGAGTACTAAGAAAAGTAAATAACCTGCAGCTTGAGCTGAGACTGGAATATGTTTAGGGACATTACTAAGTCACTGATTGCCAACCCATGTTAGCAGTTTTCATTTGAGAATATTGAGGGACAGTGTAACTATCAACACAGAGCTGCAGAAAGATAAAAAGAGTATATTAGTTACTGTTCAGCCAATGAATACTGTTACTGCCCCAAGATTTCATTACATTTATTACTACAAAAATAAACATTGTGAGTTGATTATAACATGCTTGGTTTTGTCTTACTACTGACTGGGTCTATCTATAAAATAGACAGACTAGATAAATATTGGACTCAGTCTTACCATCTGTAAGTTTGTTTATCTTTCTGATAAACTCCAGCAGCTCACCATTAGCCTGTCAGAGGTATTTTCCAATTGAAGATTTTAAAAATATAAGTGTTATCATAGGAAACAAAACAGAAAAAACTGAAAATATCATTAAGAGTACCTTAACATAGTCTAAGTAATGGATAGCAGTTCAGCACAACAGCTCTTAGAGGTTAATCTGATCACCTGGTTTGCTTTTATCTACTGCACTGTAATCCTCAGTGACCATATATTAAGAGGAGGATGTGGTACAGACTCGGACCCCTCCTTGTTTAAGCAACAGTTCTCTGAATGGTTGAGTACTTATGTTGCCTCATCAGCTGGACAATGAAACTCCACTATGAAATTTCAAGTCCAACAAAGCGAGTTTATGGGGATAGTTAAGCCAGACCTCTCTTCTTGCCAGATGTAGGTGGCAGCCAGGCATGATTTGCCAGTTTGCCATGTTTTCCCAGATAAAAGACTGTGCTTTGTTTCATATCAGACAGACTGCCACATTTTTATGGCTGAGGAAAAAGGAAAGGAGTGATGTAGCCTTCCGTATTATGGACCAGCTCTAACAAGAAGAGAAGAAATTGACCTGCAGAAGTGCAGCCCTTATCTGTAAGGGTGGGAGCTGTAGAGGGCATGCAGCCATACTCATGATGTAGTTACCAGTCTGCAGCTGGTTCTCACACAGAGGCTGCAATGTGTTATGCTAATAACTCATGTCTAGTCATAGCAAGACAGGTAATTTAAGCCACTCACTAGGCCACTTAGGTCCAGTGGAAGTTAAAAAAGACATAATCTTGCTGGTGAAATCCTGAAGCATATAACTGAGGTTAGCTCTACCAAGGAGCTGTACTTACCAAGCAGCGACTGAGCAGGACCCGGGTGCATGATCACTGTCAGTGACGTAACGACTGTACTACCAGATTTCATATTTAAGGAAAAAGAAAGACATGGAGCACCCTGAGAAAATTCTGTCCAGACATTATTTACTCCTTTTTCTCATTAGACTTCCCACTGGCAGGACTAATACGGTTTGATGCAGCTGAGGACAGTTTAATGAACAACCTGATATTGAGTGGCTGCTTAGCATATAAGAAAATGTCATACCTGCAGTGGAGGAGGTTCAAGGGAGGGGTGTAGGACCTTCAGCAGAAGCCCTTAGCCCCACAACTAAATGAATGAAAGGAGCAGGTGTGGATAAGAGGCAGAAGGACCAAAAAACATGTAAAGAAAATTTCTGTTCCACATGAGTGTTTCATTCTATGGTTCAAGAACATAGAGATAGGAAAGAATGAAAAATGCCATGAAAAATTAAAAGCTGTCTTTTCTG
This sequence comes from Sakesphorus luctuosus, assembly GCA_013396695.1. NCBI lineage: Eukaryota > Metazoa > Chordata > Aves > Passeriformes > Thamnophilidae > Sakesphorus > Sakesphorus luctuosus. The sequence continues at coordinate 22,278 of VWZD01004429.1, read as the reverse complement.
ATTAACTGCTACAATGCATAAATAATTTTTTGGACAGTAAACCTACTGAAAATGTTTTCTGATGGGGTTTGAACTTTTAAATCAAAGGTTTACTATTTTCAAAACAAAAATCCCATTTCAATAAGGATTTGCATAAATTCCCATGGGTAATATGCATATTAAAATTCAGCATTTAGTAAAAAAAAAAAAACCAAACATAAGAAAGTATCTTCCTGAAAGCAATTTTATTCAGGCTACTGTGATGGTTAATACAAATGCTATCAGGAAAAGCCTTTAGAAAAGCAGACACAGGTGTCTTTTTTCACTGACAGTTTTCCTAATGCCATGTACTGGCAATGTCAGCAATAAGAGAGTAATACATTACTTTCTGGCACTTTTGAGGCAGCAGTGCCCTGGAAGCCAGGAGGGCCAGCCATGTCCTGGAGGGCATCAGCCAATCCAGGGAGGGGATTGTCCCACTCTGCTCTGCACTGGTGCGGCCTCACCTTGAATATTGTGTGCAGTTTGGGGCGCCACAATATAAGAAAGACATTAAACTGTTAGAGAGTGTCCAAAGGAGGGCAACAAAGATGGTGAAGGGCCTTTAGGGGAGGGTGTATGAGGAGTGGCTGAGGGCCCTTGGTGTGTTCAGGTTGGGGAAGAAGAGACTGAGGGGAGACCTCATTGTGGTTACAACTTTCTTCTTAGTGGAAGAGGAGGGGCAGGCACTGATTTGTTTCCAATAGTCAGCATTGTAAATGCCATGTAATTACAACCACTAAGAGTATTTAAAATTGTAAAATGCATTTTTGTTTTCCATATTTAATTCCATAAATAATACCAGTTCCCTTTCGCCTTATCCACTGTGGAGAATAAAGACTTAGAAAGACAGGAAAAAATATATCAAACTGCTATTCTTTTTAAATACTCATACTTAAATTTCACTTTTTTTTTTTTCACAGCATATAATTTGTGAAATACTAGTGTTTCATTCTTTTGTTTTAAATAGGAGAATGAAACTATCCATCAGTATGTAACTTCTTGCTCATGCTAGTCTGAAAACTACAAATAAGTCAAAAGCAACACCAGGAATCTGCTTAAATATGTATTGATATCAAGTGCAACTTATTATATATATGTGCCCTGCATGGTATGTTATGTGTTTTGGCAAAGAGAGATATAGGCTAAATTTGCCTAGAAGCACTTTCTAGATTTGTTCCCTGACATACAGCAAATGATGGGGTTTTTTTCTTAAACAATAGAACTAATTTCAATATTTAGAGGTAAAAGAAAAAAGTCTATCTGTAGATCAAACGTGTCAAGCTTGAGTATTAAAAATTTGGATGTGGAAGCAAGAAGAGGGCATGAATATATGCCTTTTAGAAATGTGTGTTGCAATTTTATTTTTTACCTGAATGACAATTCAACAATGCCATCATATCTCTCATTATAAGAGAGACATGACAGAACAAAAACCCCTTCTGTTTATAGTGCACTGTAGCTGTAGCTGCTAATTTTTAGTTCAGTTGAGGTGTTATATGGAAAGAAAAAGCCAAAAGTTAGAAGAAATGAAATTATTTTTTTCACCATGTTGTCCAGAATGACAACGACTAGCACTGATATATTTGGTAAATCCAGTAGCCAAAGGCCATGTTGAAGTACATGCTCATATTTTTCATGCCTTTATTCTCAATGTCATCTTGAATCGACAGTAGCATAGACATGTGGGAGAATTTCTTATATGTGAGCAATCCAGTCTGTTTGGATTCTGTCAAGCTGGTGGAGAGATAAGCTTCAGGACACTTGCGGTTAGCGATGGGAAAGAAGAGCATGGAAGCAGGAACTTTTGGAGGTTTAACAAAAACATTGTTCGCACAGACTTTTGGTGTAACCAAATGGAAGTGTTATCTTGTCGCATGAACATACTCATTTAGCCAATCTGCTTCAGAAACGGGGCATGTAAACGATGCTTAGGGTTATAATAGGCACTTGAGTGAGCTGAATAAATGTCATTTACTTGATCATATTGATCATCATGTGATGTCCATTTCATCCTCCGCAACATAGACACTTTAAAGTTTGCTTTAAAACCATCTGAAATGACACCTTGAATAATTTAATTCAAGACATGTATATCATAGGAAAAAAGCTCCACATTTGTAGTAATAGCTGAAACCATATAACACAGTTCAGGATCTGCTCTAGTCTTGTCTCATAGTTGGTTTTTCATTTGTATAGTCTTTGCTCAGACCCAATTCCCAGTAACAACCTCCCATGTATTATGGGCCCATATAAAGAACGCACAACCAGTATTTCATTCTGTTGTCTTTAAGTTGAAGTTAAATTAGTTTTCATGGTGTTCCAACCATAACGGTTGATACAAAATTCTGCAATAATTTCTGTTGAAATATGGAAATAGAGTATGATAGAGTTCTTAAAATCACAAATTGCTGGCTAAATCTCTGTCACCTTCATAAAATTGACAGTTTATGTATCTTCTGCCAACTCACTCCTTCTTAAACATGATGAGCTTGAGTAGACTAGAGGGGGGACGTGGGAGGAGTAGTTAAAATTGCAGCACAGAAAAAAGCAAGAGAAAAAGAGGAAAGAGAAGTGTCTTGCATGAAGGATTCCTCTGAATTTCTGAAGATGTGTAACCATAATCTTTCCAACAGGAGTATTAAAAAACAACCAGCATTTTTGGCAAACACTTTATTTTTTAAAGAGTGAGGGTAATCAAAGCGTTTCCTAGCATAAGCCCCAGCCAAAAATACAGGAAGAATTGATTTCACAGACCTTGACAGGCTTACAAAACACAGATTATCTACAAACTTCAATAATTTAAAGCCTCTTAGGTTCTTTCGGCCTTATGTGTTTCCATTGGAAACATCCCTGAATCTAAGATGTCAGCAATGTGTAATTCTCAAATTTTGAATTCCTGCAGAGAGAAGCCCTCCACAACATTGCCTTTAGCAGTCACCAGACAGTATTAAAGATATTGAAGGAGAAACACTTTTATCTAGGAGAATGTTTTCAGATGCAGAGAAACAACTTGTGTAAACAACTGTACACAATGTGCTTATGCTTGTCTAGCCTTCAGACCTAGAGAAATTTCAAGTCTAGGGTTTCAACCTGGAAAATGAAACTTCAGGCTTTTAGATCATGGTTTACATACCTGCTGTCTCTGATCTAGGTGGAAGTATTGCATTAGAAATATTCTGAGTATAAGCATATTTCAACTCCTTCCACTTCAGTCATCAGAAGTCTAGAAAAGTTATATTTGTAAAAACAGGTTTAAACTTCAACTCAGAGACATTTATTGTACTGGAACTTCTATGGAACTCACCATACTGAGTTGATAGCTTTTGCAAAGATAGTGCAAAGCCTTTATCCACCACTGCCATAAAGGTCACACTTTCTAAGGACTAAACCACTAAGAGTAAAAGATGCATAAGAGCTCCTAGTGAAATGTAGAGATGGAAAAGGCTAGCAAACGTAGATGCTACGGGTCGTAGCACAAAAGAGGAATTAATGCCAGCACTGTGACATTACAAGTGAACTAAAAAAGTAAGCGATGAAGTGGCATGGAGCCACTCTCAACACTCACTCATTTCCCCTTCAGATTTAAAAAGGAGAAAATAGATCCCACTCAGCTAAATAGTTAAAACATGTGGACACTGACTAAAAATTCAGCTAAATGATAAGATTCGGTAATTTGGTTGTACCCTCTTTCTAATTTAGAACTCAGGCAAGCAGAAAATGATGATCTACAACTGGTTCCTATTTACAGGAAATAAATCTATTCTCCAAATCTGCATCTTTTTAGAGGAGTATGACAAATGTGCATCAAACTACTTCAAGGTACACAGCTTCCAGCATTAGCTGCATTTCTGAAAGAAAAAGCCTCCTAACACCAGCAGCTTCAAAATAAGAGCAGAGTTCCACAGGAGAACAGCTGAGTCAAAGCATTTTTATTTGCTGCTTTTCCTGGTAGACAGATTTTCAGCACACATCCACTCTCTCTGAATAAAACCAGAAACTGTTGGCCCTTGTGATCTTCTGAAATTTATATCAATAAAGGATGAATACAAATGCTGTGACTTGCCACTGGCATTTTCTTTAGAGGAAAAACAAAACCAGACCTGAAACTGAAGAGAAATACTCTTCACTTATTTTATCAAAGTTTTTAAACATCTAGACTAACTGCTGATACAATTTAAGAATGATACAAAACCCCCCAAATAGTAAAAAATTAGAAAGGACTTGCCAATTTTGTCAGTCTGAACAGTCTACCAAGCTAGGTTCATTCAAGCAACATCTGTTGTAGCACATGTGAAACCATACAGGGAACCTAGCTACTCAGAGAACACAGGATAGTTGAACATACCCTAGAAGGCAGCAATTCTGAAGTGATTGAGCAATTACAGGGCAGCAGCATTGGCAGCATGTTCTTAGCATCATCCTCTGGATGAGTATGAAGACAATATATCACCAGATATACACACAGCAGAACTATCAGAAGTTCCAACTTAAAATTTCTCATGCCAAAAGCTTTCCAACATCAAAACTCCCCTTCTGTTTAAGGATTAACCTTGTTGTTATCTAAATACTCAATCCTTAAGGGTTTTTTTATCATTTTTATTAGGGAAGATAAAATATGAAAGTTTCCTGAAGGGTCAGCTGTATGGCTGAAATTATAGGACTTTCAAGTTATTTAGCCAAGATTTCAGATAAAATCCTTTCTCAGTTCCACAGACTGGTGAACTGTTATACTATTGCACATGTAGGTGCTAATACATTTAGATAAAATTACAGATACTGATTTTTTTCAAGTAAAATGTTAATAGTCACATTGAGTATAGAATTTCTCACAGCTGAATAGATTTATGCTGACTTAGACATGGCATCTAGAGATATAACTATTATTCATCTGTATCTCTAGTTGCAAAGGAGAAATGTCAGTCAGATTTCAGACTGCAAAAAATGCCTTTTAATATAAAGAATCATCCCTACACACATTTTAAACTAAAGTCCTTTATCCAATTGTAAAAGGTACCTGTAGACTCATTGTTCTGGCTGTAGGGCAGTTTCTACATCAAGTCTTGAAGCTGATGTGATTTGAACTTGGATTTGGCCCATTGTACATATGTAAAGTGGCACTACTGCTTAGAGAGCCACATTTATCACAGATAAAAGCATTTTAAGGCCAAGAGAGGATTAAAAGCTTCCACTACCTCCCCCATATCTTTCAGGAAGACACAGATACCTGCACATAGCCATACAGGGAGTAATAAAACAACAGATCAGCTACTGGGCTTATGATATTAAAACCACTATTACTGGCAAATCTATGTCTCATTCTGACAAGTGAAGCACTCATCGTATCTGTCATTCCTTTCATCATGCAGATGAATGCTCAGTAGATCTTGACACATAATACTGAAACCTCTTTTTTCTGCCAAATTTCTTTAATAGCTGTCAACTCTTTGTAAAGGTTCTAGATATAAATGATGGAAAAGTCATATTTCATAAACCTATTTAAGAACACTTGTTGCTTTTAAATATCTTCTTGCTTCATTTTAAAGTTGTTTTTTTCCTTTTTAATTAGTATAAAGCCTTGTTTCTTTACCAGGAGACAGAGTGCCAAATATACCAGATCTAGGAGACTGGAAAACAAACAGGTGGGAAAATTGATAACGAGTGTTCATATTTACCCTTGCTATAAAAAGAAATCTTTATCTTGGAGGAAGCTAGATAATACATGGCATGCCATCTGGTTTGCCTAGAGATAGAACAATGAGATTTGCAGATCACAGCTGGTCCTAAGCAGCCATTATCACCCAGTAGTCACATCTGCAGGTTCAGCTGTGAGACTGGTGTCCTCCTGGATTCTTTGTTTGTGCTAACCTTTCACAGCAGCATCTAAGAATAAAACTTTCAGCTACCTGCTGTTAGGTAGGAGATTCTGTCTTATGCTGCTGAACAGAGCGGTTCTTACAAATGTGTAACACCAAGTACTCAGCATGATGCTTTGAGCTGGTACACCACGGGCAGAACATCCCTTTGGCATAACGAATTACAATAAGCAAACATGCCTTCCTCTTGGATTGTAAGCAGAGACTCCACTCAGATACATTCAATTGTCGAAAAGATAGTTGTCCAGTCTAAACTAGTCATGTAAGCTTATTGATTCTCTTATAAAAGGAAAGAGGTGCTCATAACAGCAATTTGATGTAGAGTTGTACAGATCACTTCATAGAGGTGGGACACAGTCTGGAGTTGCCCGTTTTCCCTGGAGGACTATGAATGACTACATTCCTAGTACTTACCCAGGAAATGTTTGGCAATCCAAGATGCCATTTAAAGCAGAATCAACCCAAGGTTCTCAGTTATTATTTTCAGAATGATAAATTACTAGAATGAGCTTTTACAGACCAACAAAGACTCCAGGTGTTGAGAGGGAAGGTGCTCCACAGATTCCATGACACAATAATATGTAGAAGAGTGTGAAAAAGTTTCCTCTTGGACAGTCAGGCTGAGCAACAATTCCTGCTAAAGACAGGTATCACAGCACCACTATTCTTTCATTGTGCAACATGGTTCTGACTTTATCTGTCCTGAAAGAAGTATGTACTAGAGCACATCTTAAAATAAATTTGAAAAGAGCTAAAGAAACCTACTGAACAAATCATACAAACTCTGAACAAAATCCTCTTTCAAACACAGTTCTCTCATGGGAACTGCATGGAAGAGAGCATGTGGAGCACACATGACAAATCTTACTCATACCACTCAGAGCATGCTGTAAGGCTCTCAGATAGTAAAATAGCTTCTTAAGGAAAAAATCACTGGGTTTCCTTTTAGATTATCTTTACTTAAAAAAGCCTTAGATTGTTTGGATGCTGACTGACCCATGAGTAATTAAAATGACACACTTCTATGGAGACATCTGGACCTTCATATAACACAAAGTATGTTTGTTCCAGCCATTCCAGGTTCTGTTCCCGTGATAAAGTTTGCTCATTTTAACACTTGAGGCACAAAACTGACAGCATAATGTATATCTAGCAATGGTTAAAAGCAACATGATGAAAAATTAAAAGACAATCCTCACACAGGGTACCTCATTTTTTTCAATGAAACATGAAAATAGTTTTATGGTATCTTGGAAGTTACTCTCCACACTAGCGTGTTGTTGGTTTTAGCAGTATGAATAATGTATGTTAATTGAAATCACAGCAAACACAGTGGTTACAATTTATTATATGCAATACATTTAAAAGTATTCATTGTCTTTCCTGAAAAAAATAAACCCCAACAAACAACTCCCCTCTCCCCCACTATATATTTGGATATAGGAATGCTGGAGCACTGTATTTGGAAATAAGTTCCAAAATCATTCACACTGTTCCTGCAGATAAGTGATATCACATATTCTCCCTGACATCTAATGTGAATTTCTAGTTTTACTTACCAATCCTGCACAGCATTGAAAGAGTCTTCATTTGTGATGTCATACATTAAAATGAAGCCCATTGCACCTCGGTAGTAAGCTGTGGTAATTGTTCTGTACCTTTCCTGGCCTGCTGTGTCCTAAAAGAATAACAAACAACATTGTTACACATTGCAAATAAATTGAAAAAATATTTTTTGCTTTAATAGAAATAAAACTCTGAGAACAGTTATTGTACCACTCTTCAATACTGACAAAAAAGAAAAAGGAATTTGCTATCAGTCTCTTGTGTCAAACCAGTTCTTTCCCTCAGTCTTTGCATTTCAATCAATTGACTTTAAAGTAAGACATGTTAAGTCTTCCTTTCTCTTACTCCTTGCTTTACTTATTTCCATTAAGTTTTTCTGGATAGGTACTACCTCTTAATACATTTATATGCAATGTCTAGGATAATGTTTAGTCTAGAGAAGAGAAGATTTAGAGGGGAGCTCATTAATGCATAAAAACATCTCAAGAGCATGTTCCGAGAGGATGGTGCCAACGTTTTTAGTGGTGCCCAGAGACAGGACAAGGAACAATTGCTATAAACTAAAACACAAGAAGTTTTAGATAAACATGAGGAAGAACTTATTTACATTGAGAGTGGCAGAGCCCTCGAACAGGCTGCCCAGGGAGGTCATGGAGTCTGCCTCTCTGGAAATGTTCAAAACCCACCTGGACACATTCCTGTGTCACCTGCTCTATGTGACACTGCCTTGGAAGGGGAGTTGGACTAGATGATCTCCACAGCTCCCTTCCAATACTAATAATTCTCTGATGCTGTGATACCAACACCCAGGTCTGCATAAAAATTGAGAAATAGCAGTAACTGAAATACATAGAACTATTTCATGTTCCAGCATACCTATTTAGCATTTTTAAGCACTTAACACTAAAAGCTTTAGATGAGCATGTGTAACATTTTAGTGCAATCCTGTAACTCACAAATTTATATCTGTACATATTTAATTTTAAAAAACTGAAAATTAATATAATTATTTCTGATTTTTTTAGTAGATAGGAAATACTCTACTTAACAAAACAGGGAAATTTATTTAATTTACCTTCCTACAGAAAAAGAAGAATAGACAATGACAAATACATTTGCTGTGTTTTCTGAAATAAGTCCTAGGCTAGTAGTACTCCCATTTGAAAAACAGAGAAACAGATTAATAAGGCCTCCTTCCTCACACAGACACAATTCATTCCATAAACTAATAAAATAAGAAAAGGAGATTTTACATACAACAGAAAACTTCTGGATTAAAAAAAAATACAAGGTTATTACTGAAACCAAACAAGGTGAAATATATGATTGTTGTTCATCTTGGATTACAGTAGCTGCTGCTTCGATGTACTTTAAGTGCTCCAAGATAAAAAACTAAAGTAGAAGTTAGACTCTTAATAGGTCTCACAGGAAGTTAGGTTATATCTCTGTGAGAAGGCCAGCCAGACCTAGACTTTTCTGCTTATGCTCTGAGCTTGCTGAGCTTGTATCAGCTGTGGTCTGGAAGCTGGATAGCTGCTGCCAGATTTTTGTTACTGAATATTAAGATATTAAGACTTTCACTAAGCCTGTGCATATTCTAATACTCAGAGCTCAGTTCTTTCCCAGTAAGTCAGATTGTCAATCAGGTGAAAGTATCACTGAAATGCTGAGTACAATGTTTTATTAGCAGAAATTAGAAGAAATATCATCCATTATTATTTAAAATAATTCCTTTGTATTTTATTTATGGAACAAGATTTACTTTTTTTTCCCCTGGCTTCATTTATATGGTTTATTATTAGAGAAGACATCTGTGAGGAAGAAGGAAAATAAGGCCTATAGGAAGCATTCAGCCATTCGGTACAGATGAGAGATGACTATCAAACAAGTTTTATCAGCATCTATCCGCTTGTTTTTCAGCCATAGAAACGTATGATTAGTATGTACAATATCATAACAAGCAGGAGCCCATTGCTACTGAAGCAAATCTTTGCTCTGGGTGTTTTCACTGAAGCTTGCCTGCATGTAAGAGTGAAAAGCCATAGCAATAAAACCGTAAGTCAGGGACGCTTTATATCCCAGACACCAACTATTTTCTGTACAGTGTTAAAGTTCCGTAGGGTGGTCTTAGGAACTCTGGATGGTAGAAGATAAAAAATGAGTGTAAAGGAAGCCAGATTGAGATGAAAGTTCCTAAATGATTTTACACAAAGCATAAGAAAGCTGCAGATAAAGATCCAAACACTGACTGAATTTGAGATAGGACATGCTCTTCTGGACCCAGGCATTTGATTTGTGTCAGTGCGGGAAGGAACCAGGTATTTGGGGTTGTTCTCAAATTCCAATTCATAATTCTACATTCACTGCTAATGCTATGTTAATAAGATGATAAAAAAAATTCTAAAATGATATTTCAGTATATGATAGATGCATGACCATGAATAAAGTGGAGTTTATTAGTTTCAAACAATCACATTCCTGTTGGTATTGTTTTATATTTGCTTGCTATAAAGAAGCAATTAAAATTTTAATAGGCCTAATCTATGCAGTAGGGTGTTTATGATCATGTAAGATATAAACACAAATATCAGTAACCAATGTGTCAAAACTTTTCTGTTCCCCACATTCATAAGCATCTCCCTTGTACTCAGACCAGAATATATTCATAAGTGCCCTAAAGATAGATAGGGGAGGTCCCGTGGCGTAGTGGAGAGCACTCCAGTCTCTGACTCTCAAGGTCGTAAGTTCAAGTCTCAGTACGGGCGGCCCCGGCAGTTATATGCCTCCCTGCCATCCGACCTCGGATGTGAAGCAGGGTCAGCCCCAGTTAGTACCGGGTGCTGTAGATAGTCCTAAGGAGACTTCACTGTCACTGTCCAAGCTTGCTTGGCCGTGGCAAATGAACCTTAGGACTTAAACAGTGGGGCCAGTTCTGCGCACGCTGTGCCTCACCTAAAAAATCCACTGCGCAGGCTCAGAGGGCACACCCAGGTGGGGTGAGCCCTTCCCAAATCTTTGTTCGCGAAGATTGGCCATTATATAAAGATAGATCCTTTCATATGATCATTAAGGAACTTAAATACCATTTGACAGGAAAGATAGCCTATTAGAAAAAAAAACTTTAATATTAAATATTATATATTATTACAATTATTCCACTTATTTGAAATAGATAATGCAACAATGTACTTGGTCTTTCTGCTTATTAGCTGTATGTAGAAAAGAAATTATTTCCATGTTGTATTATATTTATAGTTGTAAATCACTATGATTGTATCCTCAGGTACCGTTATATACTCCTACTTGAAGAAAACCCTTTCCAGTTCAGGTATGGCTACTCTCTGCCAGTCCATTTTGCAAGACGGAAGAATTAATCTGATCACTGTCTTCTTAGATTTAAATTCTATAATATAACATCTGATTTGCACTGACTGATGTTTATTTCTAAGCAAATTAAATAAAATAAGCCCAAGGAAGAATAAAATTTGACCTATTATTGACTGGCATCAAGACAGTTCATTTCCATCTTTGATGGACAGAAAACAAGACACATACATTGTCTTGGGGGCCTTCCCATTAATGTAGTTAATGTCTGGTAAGAACAGACAATTGTTCATTAAACAAGTAGAGTCAAAAAGCAGAGAGGAATGAATGAGGGAATGCTTTATGAAAAGTACCATACATAGAAGACAAAAAGAAGTATTATACAAATCTTAGCTGAAAAACAACAAAAAGTCTAAGCAGCTGCAAGAATTATTTTTATATATTATATTCACTTTCATAAATTCTATTTTTAATAAAGTTAAAGTGTTCCATTAGCTTCCAATTATGTGATCCAATCTTTGTGAATCTTTTTCAGTAAGCATCAGATTTTAAATATTTAATCACAGCATTAAAAGGTTTACTGGTCATAGTATTTTACCAAGTACCCAGTTCCTGAGCCTTGCATACAGCTCACTGGCTAATAACCTACAGCTAAGTATTTGGAAGACTCTGAGACACACAGTTTGGCTTTGTGTGCCCTGATGCTCTAGTACGTTTGTTGGGCTTTTTTTCTTAAGTTATATTTTTCACCTATAACTGAAATTAGTTACTTGAAAACATTTTCATGCTCCAGATCCTGATAAGTATAATATCATATTAGAAAAAGTAATCTTTTTTTTTTGTCAGAGATTTAGTAGCTAAAAGGAACAGCAAAGCTTTTCCATCAGAAAAGATCTCAAATAGGGCATCTACATCTATAGACAGGGAAAAAGGAATGGTAGATGTATAGACTGAGTGCAAAATATCTGGTTCTGGCCCATGATGAAAATAGTAATCGGGTATGTATTTGGCCAAATATCCTTTATCATATATGCATCAAATTGTATGGAGACAAATAATTCTAAATTACCTTGGCTGTTCATTTGAGTTAAACTTAAAAATGTGAAATTTGACAGAACAATTAAACAAAAACAAAAAACCAACAACAACCAAAAAGCAAAGATATGTTAGTTATTTTACAGTAACAACACGTACCAGGGTTTGTACTGTGCTCCTCCCTTGAATCAATCCTATAATAATGGTATGGGAAATTTCCTACAGATTCTTATTGTTCCTGAGGAACTGCTTTGACATTGGAGGCCTTAGTGTATGGAGAATGCACCAGCTGCTGACAACAATGCTCCCAGAGGAATGGAGGGGTATCATGTAATAGCCATCTGTGCAAGTAGAAACACTTAAGGATAGCAAGTTAGCTGACTCAAGAAGAATCCATGTTTCACATGAAGTGAAGAGTTTATGGAACTGGAAAGTCTCAAAATACAAAAGAAAGAAACCAATGTTCTGATAGCAATCCTAAAAATCCTATTTAGGCTTGCCAAGTACAATTCACTGAGTGAACTCAGCAGAAATAAATCCCCGTTACTGTCAAGTCCTGCCAAGCTAGATTTCATCTAGAATGTTCCATGACAGCTTAGACCATATGTAGTTTTTTTGAGCTATAGGTTAAATCAGGCCCTTGAATTCCTTTGCTGAGTGTGTGCTGCCCCTCTTACCCTTGCCTAGCACTGCACCACTGACAGTAACAACACTTTATATAAATAATTTGCAAATGGAGTTGCTCATTATTAATACGGAGAGTTCTGAAGGTGAAAGTAAATAGCATTTGGCAGTAAGAACTTTTAATAAGCCTGCCACAAGGGAATTCAGTCTGCAAAACATAAACTTGTTTTCTAGCTTGCTTGAGTGAATTTGTGCCTCTGCATTTCAGTTCTGTATGCTAAGCACATGCCTCTTTTTAGATTGACTTCCTCACTACAAGCTTTATTCATACTACAATACAGCTTTTGTTATGTGCCAAAAACCTGGCAAGAGTAGAGGAGGATTTCTTGGATGGTGTTCATACCTCTTTTTCAGACCCACAACATTTGAAGACAAGGCAAATAGATAAAATTAGAAATATGAGTTGGGTGAGTTCTCACTTTGCAGGCCAAATTTTTCTGTTAAGATAAAAAAAATTGGTACAGCAATCAAGAACTGCAGCTCCTTAACGAGCTTCATTATTCTTTCCAGTTGTTCCTACCTAAAGGTTATTTATATACTCCACCAAAGCAACTCTGTCTAATTTCACGGATGAGTCAGATCTCTGGGGTCTCAGGAAGAAAGGATAAAAATAAAAGTACCACAAACCACAGAGGAGCCCCAACCAATCAACCAACCTACCAAAACTCACAAACACCTAAAACCCAGCACGCCCTGCCCCACACCTGCAAAACTAACAAAAACCAACCAATGAGAAAAAAAACTCAAACCAGTAAAAGAGATATTCAAGGAGGGGCAAGGGACAACTTCTCCTCTTGAGATAGGAGGCAGAGGTAAATCTACCTGAAGCCTGCTGCCAACCACCCAGGAGGAGCAGCTGTGGGTTTATGTCAGAAGCAACTGGGCAAAGCTCAGAGGAAACGGGACAGGGAGAAAAGCTGCTGGAGCAGGAGGAGCTGATTATCCCAGGAGCACTGTCTCTCAACAAACAGCACTTTCAACAGAAAGTGTTAGACACATATAAACACAGACAGATGAACACTTACAGTTCAAAACAGTCTCTTCAGCTAATGTATGCACAAAAGACATAACACTGTGTATTGCCAACTCAGTCTTTGCTTATATACCCATTTCTTGTCAATAGCTCCTACCAAACTTCTCGTGGCTTTGGTTTCCCTAGGAGTCTGTCTTTTATTTTCATACATGTATAAATTATGTGTGTATCTGTGCATGTGTGCAGGTATTTGTAGAACTATATGCATGCATTTAAAAGAAAAACATTTGGAGCATGAGAAGCCAGCTACTGAGCTTACCAGTACATGTCTGCTAGATCTATGTGCTCATCCTTAGAGCTCACCTCAAAATCAGAGCTGACAGTTCGTTAATCATACGGGAGGGATGCAGGAGCATGGCAGGGCTAGCTGGAAATATTTGAGGGCAGACGAGTGGGAGAGGCATTATTCCAAATGTGGCTAACAAAAAAGGGCCTGGGAAGTCTGTCCTGGAAGGTAGAAGCTAGAGCAGAGCTTGCACTAGAGAGACTGGCTCATAGAAAATCCTGGTTGGCATTGGAAAAGCACGTCATGCCAGATTAGCTTTCTCTCACTCCACCTATGTGCCTGCTGATTGTACCTAAAGTTAATATCAATTTAAATTTTCTGCCTTTTTCCTTTCCTGTTCTTTCTTTTCTCTCCTTATTTTTAATACTGTGCTGGTTTAAAGGTAAATCGGCAGGAGAAATGAATCCAACTCAAGAGAGATTATAAATCAGTTACAATTTAATAAAAATATTATGATAAATGCAATGACACAAAGAGAAATTGGTTTTAAATCACAAAACCCAGAAGTATAATCCAGCACCCTGGGGCATAAACAGAATGGTGTTTGTTAGCCCCTGTGCTGAGCCCAAAGTAAAGGGAAAGGAAAAACCTGTTGGTGCAGATGATGGTCCCAGACTGGTCAAGAGTGGTGGTCACAGTCCTGTTGAGGTTCTGGTCCTCCTCTGGATGCCATCAGTAGTCCCAGAGGTCCCCAAACCCCAAGATTATATACCCTGAGGTCCATCTGGGAATGCCAGTACCTCCTCCAGGACAAGGAGTTCCACAATGTGTAGTCTAACTGTGTGAGTCATGGGGTATTCTGGCATCACTGATGGCCCATTAGCAGACACACCCCCTCAGGCTGGGTGTGGAGGTGCCAATGACTTCCTGGAGGGAAGTTATCACAGTTCTTATCTCACAGGCTTCTTTAACACCCAGCTTACACACTGAGGGGTCAGGTGTGCCTTGAGCAGCTGCTGCAAATGGTCCATTGTTAACAGTTCATGAGAAATGGCAGAGAAGGTTTAGAATACACAGCTTTGGTCACTCACATACAGTGATAAACTGGTCATGGTTTGCTAAACTAGGACAAACACTCACATAAAATGTTCCTTCTCTGCAGTTTAGCTATCATGTTTTAGTAAAGCACAAAACTTAGGAAAGCCAGGGTAGCATTACCTCTTTTCCAGTCCAGTGTAAGTGGACCTTATCTGGACTCAGTTTTTGAGCCCCACTGCCATTTCAGTGCATGCCTCCCTCTTTTCCCATCACAACCTGCAGCTTTCTCCTGGTTCTGTCTTCACTTTGATTGTGGCCTTTCCTACTTTGCTGGATGTAAGGATCAATTTCCCTTGTCCTTCTTCCCCATTTTTGTATATAATTTGGATCAATAAAACTTACATTATCTTCAAAAGTAAAACAAATTAAAGCACCACTTTATATTTTCACCAAACTTCATTTTGAACTAGTTTAGAATTAGGTCTTAATTAGAATTTCTTTCTGGAAAGGCTCAGGATTTGCTTTCAGGACCCTTTTTCTCTTTTATTTTATGAAAAGTGTTACAGAATCAAAGATTAAGTACTGCAACCAAAAATGTATAGCAGAAATAAAGAACTTACAAAATCTAATTTGCACTTCATTTAATAATGCAAATATATTTTAGAAGTAAAATTAATGAATATTGGAGCCCAGCTTGTTACCACAGCTACAGAAAAAAATAACTTTCTATCTGTATTACTTTAAAATATTTCTAAAGCAGAATGTAAAAGTTTCCTCACATTTTTCAGAAAAAAATGAAGCAACAGAGAGCCATTCTGAAAAAACAGTTACATAGAATCAAAACCAGTAAAGCTGTGGTAAGTATCTGTTCTACAGGCAGTTATTACTATGTTGGAAGAAGCACTGGGAAAAATGTGACGTTCTTAATTTGTCATATTTTATTTTTTAAAGTTTCTACTCCCAGAGTCCTGAGATGGTACAAGAACAGCAACATTTTTTTCATTTCTTTTAATCTTTGTAGTCAGAGACCAAAAATAGGTCCTGCTGCATAATGAAAAAACCCAAAAGACTTTTATTAGGAACTGAAATTACTGTATTAAAGCTTTGACTAAAACAAAAATAATTTTGGAAGGCTGACATCTGGCACTGAATTCTGGCAAACTTGAGAGGATCTGAACAACCTGCTTTTGAATGAAAGGACCAGGAGGAAATACAAGATCTATAATAACATTACAAGGAATGGTAATCTTAGAAACCTGATACTCAAATATACTATAGACAATCTTCAGACTTGACACAGAAAGCGCCCTTAAGCTCCAGGAATGTACTCAGTAATTTAGACACTAAATAGTGATACAGGACTGATTGGGAAGGTCAATCCTTATGCTGTGAGACTTACAACTATTAGGAATAGAAGAGGTAGAGCTTTTTTGTCCACATCCGGAGCATAGATGGGGATAGATGCCTTTCATTTAGCAAAGAGCAGAAAAAACCACATAAGACTCGGAGTCAAACTGAATAATATCATACAGGGAACAATGTAGAGGTATATTGGAGTGCCAGGTACATTCCTTTTTCCATTTCTGTATTTTGATTATATACTTAGAAATCCTTTTGATTAAGTATTTCTCTCTAGAATTTGTTACTCAAAAAATAAGAATAATAACCTTTCATCTTTCTCTCTCCCTTGTTATTCTGTCCTGTTCTGCATCCCTAACACAGCTTTCTCTCTTAATATTCGTTACTCATATTTAATTAACTTACCCTTATTACTCAGGATGAGTTGGAATCCATGGATAGGGAAAAGTTTGCCCAGCCATTTTGATAATAGCTCTATGTTAGTGGCTCATTGCACTGAAAGAATTCGCATCATAGTGTCATCATGTTACTATATTATGCAAATCCTTGTCCACTGACTAGCTAACAGTACCTCTTAGCCACTGAGAGCTATGAAAATAACTCCTTCCTCATGAAAATAGTGAGCTTAGCACATTTTTTCTGTGCCTTTTCTAGATTAACACTCTTACAAATCTCCAACTCTAAGAAAAATGAGTTAGTAGTAAAAGGGACATTTTTATAACCATAAACCATAACCATAAACTCTCTCCTTACCCCTGATTTTCTTTGTGATAAACCTCGGTGTTTAAACCTGCAGTGAAGTTTCTCTCATTTGGAACAAATTACAGAAACATTCCTATTAAATATTAATAACTTTCCAAACCTTCCCAGGAGTAAATAAATGCAGTTCTGGCAGAATATTAAGTTTAAAAAACATGTTTAAAAATTCTCTAGAATTAGTATCAATTTATGCTTTTCACATAGATTTTTTAAATTATCAACTACCTATAAAAAGGAAAGGAGACAATCTGAAACACAGAACCAGATACATTTTAGCTATTTTAAGTAAGAAACTATAAATGCAATATATCTGGAAGAGTTCAGCTATGGCTGAAGTCCAATCTCACCCAGAACTTACATGATGGTTGGTAAAAGGCACAGCTTAGTGCTTTAGAATACCTGCTCAATAAAAGTACTGGGCTACAATGTGGTCTGTGCTAAAAGAGTTTCCTCCTGCTTGTATGTATGGCTTGGCGTTGCAAACGCAGATTTGGGAAGGGCTCTACCCACGTGGGTGTGTCCTTCGAGCCTGTGCAGTGGATTTTTTTTAGGTGAGGCACAGCGTGTGCGAAAAGATACCTTTGTTATCAATATGCAGATAGCATTATCTACACTAGGTAAGATTTATCTGTTAATTTGGGGAAACTTGAAACTGGATTGAAGTCACAAAAAAAAAAAAGTCTCATCAAAGTAAGATGAAATTCTTAGATATAACATAGGCACTCCTAAAATCTCTTCTCTAAGGAAAGAAAGGTTAAAGATGCCAAATAGAAACAACAGTTTAATCTACTGCATGATGTAGGAATGGGACTTCACAGGAAAAATGTGTTATTTAAACTAAATACCACTATGTTCTCTTGCCTGCCAGTAAATACCTTTGCACTATGGCTGCATATTGAAAGGTTATGCTTAAAAAACTTCTCTAATGTCCTGGTATTTGATGAGAGACATGTAATTGAAGACAGCACAGGTTACTTCGAGTAGAAAATACTCATTTACCCTTAAAATGTGTCAGCAGCTGAGAATGTTTAATGCACACCAACCAATTATGTCCTTTATGTTGTTCTAGTTTTAAACTGTAAATTATTAAAGAGAGAGTTGTAAGAAGAAGTTAAATATGTGAATAATCTATGAATCTTGCATTATTTCAAGTACAGTGCCCTAATCTTTGAATTCTCTTTGTGGGGAGTTCTGGCACAAAGTGGCATAATTAAATTAGATTTCATCTAAATTGTTGTTTAATTTGCCCCCTGGTCTCTCTTTTTCTTTTAGGTCAGACTTTTTGAGAGCCGTGTGCCTAGCATAGGTATAAAGCATATTTAGTGATTCTAATGACTGTAATTTTAAAATCGTACTTTGGAGAAAAACAGTCTCACCAGAAAGCATAATTACCAGACCTATGAATGCACAGAAAGGGAGAGGAAAAAGGGAGAGGGAGAGGGAGAGGGAGAGGGAGAGGGAGAGGGAGAGGGAATTTCAATCGGAAAGGTCTGTCCAACTGCCTGCCTGCTTCAAGGCTGACCAAAAGCTACAGTATGTTCTTGATGGCACTGTCCAAATGTCTCTTGAACACTGTCAGGGACATTGATCACCGCTCTAGAAAACCTGTTTCAGTGTTTGACCCCCTCCTGGGGAAGTGCTTCCTAAAATACAGTCTAAACCTCCCCAGCTCAGCTTTGAACAATTCCTATGTGTCTTATCACTGGATATCAGAGAGAGGAGATCAGCAGCTCTCTCTCCACTTTCCCTCCTCCAGAAGCTATAGAGAGCAATCAGGTTGCCCATCAGCCTCTTTGTCTCCAAACTAGACAACCCCAAAATCCTCAGCACCTCTTCATAGGACATGCCTTCTAGCTCTTTCAGCAGCTTTGTTGCTCTGCTGTGGTTGTATTCAAATATCTTAACATCCTTTTAAAAAGTTATGTATTTATTAATAAATATTAAGAATTTGTAAAATTTAATAAAATATAAATACAGTAATACATAATATTTACTTTTCTTGCTTTATTTTGATACTGATAAATTAAGTGTTTTTAAATATGGCAGCTATTTTGGAGCCGTGGTCCCTGTGCAATAGATTGTAGTACAGCAGCTGCTATTAGTACCACCATTACAGGCATATATCTTTATATATATAGCAGAGTAAAAAAAAAAAAATACCATCTCATTCAATTGTTCTCTCAGAAACAGTCATATTTTTTTTCCTTTAGGTTTTTGTCCAAAGGAATCCTGAAATAATTAGCAATTTTTGTTTAACAAATAAGTTTCCTGTAACCTTGTAAGCAGAACACGTAACACCCCACTGACACAAAGACAGTTCATGATCCAGCACTAGAAGAAATGTAGTGATGTTACTTCCTTGATCACTGCAAAGCTGTTTTATGATTTTGGACACTTATTTTTACTTTTTTAAAAACATTATAAAATCACACTGGTATAAAAAATGCTATAAAAATTTTCATTACATGAGGATTTCACTGCAGGTGTAACCACCACTGGCAATATCCTTCAAAAAAAAAGGGTCATTTGAAGTTGTATCCTAATTTTATCCCCCAAAAAATCACATAAAGCCTGATCTCAGTGCCTGGCAGGGTTATGGAGCAGATCATCCTGAGTGCAATCACACAGCACCTTCAGGATGGACAAGGGATTAGACCCAGCCAGCATGGGTTTAGGAGGGGCAGGTCCTGTCTGACCAACCTGATCTCTTTTTACAATCAGGTGACCCAACTAGTGGATGAGGGGAAGGCTGTGGATGTGGTCTATTTGGACTTCAGCAAGGCCTTGGACACTGTCTCCCCCAATACACTCCTGGAAAAGCTGGTAGCCCATGGCTTGGACAAGTGTACCCTCTCCTGGATTAGGAGCTGGCCGGAGGATCGGGCCCAGAGAGTGCTGGTGAATGGAGCTGCATCCAGCTGGTGGCCAGTCACCAGTGGTGTTCCCCAGGG
>VWZD01004428.1:696422-766841 GCA_013396695.1 Sakesphorus luctuosus | reverse complement strand
CCCGGCCCTGGCCCTGGCGGCGCTGGTGGCAGCGGCCTCTGTCGCCGGTGGGTGGGCGAGACAGAGGGGTCGGCCCGGCGGGGGAGCGGGGAGGGCCGGCGCGGGGAGACATTGCGGGAAAGGGACTGGTTCGCAGCACTGGGTCTGAGGATCGATGGCGGCGCGGGGCGAGCGAGGGATGTCTGTCTGTGCGTCTGTCTGTGTGTCTGTACCAGGTTCAGGAGCGAGAGGTGGGTTCGAAGCGCTGTCAGGGTGCTGTGGCTTTCTGTCCCCCCCTTCTCCCGCCCGACCTCGGAGACGGTGCTCGAACACTTCCCTTTCTATCCAAGGGCTGGTTTATATTAGATGATAAGTGATATAAATGTCTTATTTAATTACGGTATTTGTGTAAGTTTCTTACATAAACACGTGAATATGTATTTTTGCTTATTAGATATTATATAGACTGCAAATATATAATTATACATGATATATTGTTTTATCGCAGACATTTGTATTACATATAAATCATATTAAAATACGGTTTTATAAGCTGAGACAGGTGAGATTTGGCTCAGCCATTAGAGGAACGTTTTTTCACTGTCAGGGTGATCAGGCACTGTAATAGGTTGCCCAGGAAGGGGTGGAGTCACCATCCAGGAGGTGTTCAGAGGCCTCTGGATGTGGTGCTGGGTGATGTGTCAGAGGGTTATGGGGTTACAGTGACAGTGCTGGGTTGGCAGTTCCACTGGGTCATCTTAGAGGTCTCTTGCAACCTTGATAAACACACATTGCTGTGTTGCTTTGTAGGAATGTTCATGTTTTGCTGAGCTCTTGTGGTCACTGTAGGGTCTCTGTTTCCTGCTGTGAGTCAGGTTTGTGATGGCGCATCGAGGCCCCATAAATAGTTTTCACTCAATATTCCTCAGTTCTCCATGTTCACAAGGGCTTTAGAGAGCTTGAGGTGTAATTCCAGCAGGGTAGGAATTGGGTTAAATATTCCACAGGGATATTCCATAGGGAACCTGCTTGTGTTCCCAACTTCAAATTCAGTTTCAATCATTGGAATCTTAAACAGGTCTAGTGGGGGAAATTTAATTGATTTTATCCATCTGAGCAGTCTAGCCCTGAGTAAGCCCATTTGTCCTGCAGAACTTGTGACTGTCTTACAGCCTGGTGGGGAACAACACATGAAATCCCACAGATCTGTGGCTGTTCCGTAAATTCCTTCTTGAAGAAATTGCTGTGGAAACATTTTATGTCCTTCAAAGTTGTAATTAATTTTAGTTACTATTAAAATTGGTAGCAGGCCATCCAGTGAGTGCATAAAAAAATGCAAAAGTCTTCTTCGTAAGCATTTGTTGGTTTGACCTTTTTCCTTCCTTTTGCCACCCTTCCCCAACCTGCTTCACAGTACTTTGCCCTTTACTGTGTTTATCATAACATTCCTCAGATTTACTGTCAACATTTGGATGCATGATCACGACCCAGGCTTTAAAACAGCATCTTCAAGGTCACATTAGTGAAATTTAATGTTAGGGAAGGTTTTAGCTGCACAACACATCATTTTACTCTTGCATGATTTTTGTAAATAGCCTTTAAATTTGTAGATGCCCCAGAAAACTTACTGTATGTCGCTGCTTCGGTTGGTAATCCATTTTCAGTGATCATATGACTAAACAGCCTCAGCACTGTCCAGAACTACCTGAAGGGAAGTTCCAGCCAGGTGGGGGTTGGTCTCTTCTCCCAGGCACTCAGCAACAGGACAAGGGGGCACGGGCTCAAGCTCTGCCAGGGGAAATTTAAGCTGGAGATCAGAAAAAAATCCTTTGCAGAGAGAGTGCTCAGGCATTGGAATGGGCTGCCCAGAGAGGGGGTGGATTCCCCATCCCTGAAGATTTTTCAGCTGAGATTGGCCGTGGCACTGAGTGCCATGATCTGGTAAAGGGACTGGAGTTGGACCAAGGGTTGGACTTGATGATCTTGGAGGTCTCTTCCAACCCAATCCATTCTATGATTCTGTGATTTTCTTTAGACAATTATATTATTAATGTAATTTTGAAGTAAACAGACACATTGTATAAGTGGAACTTCAGCTTAGAGACCTGCAAGTATTTGTTACTCCGTTAGTTGATTTTCTCATGCCAGATTAGTTTTCTGTTGGAAGCCTTCTCAGGTTGGTCATTGAGGAGCACATGCCTGAAATTTTGCATGTGTATCACTGCTTATATACACCAACAAAGTTTTAAAGTTACTTAGGTACATTTTTATGTACACAGTATTGCAGCTATGCTCAAGTGTCTTTAAAATAGAAAGCCAGGTTGAAGCAAGCCCATGTCTTACACCTCTGGAGTTCTTTCTGACTTTATTACACAATAAATTACTCTTATCATAAAATAGTTTAAAAATATGGTTTTAGTCAACTCTGCTATTCAAGGTATTGGGGAGAGAGTGAAGGGGGATCCCAGGTAAGTGAAAACCCGACGTGAGAAGTACTGAGGTTGGGGCTTCACACAATCAGCTCAGGTCCAGCACTGCATCCAAGGGAAGAAAAGCATCACCAGGTGGTGGAGGAGGCAGAGCAGGGACACAGGGGCTGTTCTGCAGAATCCAGGTTGTCCTGGCAGTGCTTGGTTTAAGCCAGCCCTGCCAGACTCTGCTGGACTTGCTGGCTCTGGGCTCAGTGGCTCAGGCTGTTGTCTGCATGAACAGAGCTCTTATGCCAAGCAGTCCTGGAAGCAAACAAGGCTGTTGGTGCATTGTGAGCTTAACAGGATTTTGGAGTCTGCCTGGCTCCATGGAGAGTTTACTTTACCAGGTCTGAACTGTAGCACTGCTTGCAGCCTGTTAGTGAGAACACAGAACTGTGCCTGTTGCTTGAATAATTGTCTTGTTTTTGTTAGTTTGGGTTTGTTTGTCCATATTCATTGCTGTATAGAAACCTTATTTTGTATTCCAGGGCATCAAAATGATGGGTTCTCATTCCTTGTTTTACATAAACTGATAGGCACGAGAGGGAGGAAGAGGGAATGAAAGAAAGCTCTAATATGCTCTTTTTCTGTGTTATGTGAGGAAAAGACTGCAAGAACTCCGACAGCTTTTTATGTTTGTTTTTCAGGTGTATGTGGAGGTGAACTTAATGTCTTAAAATCACCTCCATCGGTTGCTTTCCGAGATGGAAACTGGCCCATTCCCGGCGAGCGGATCCCGGATGTGGCTGCACTAACCATGGGCTTTTCTGTTGAAGAAGTACGTTTCAGGTCTTGGTTTTGAAATGCCTCTAAAACTGCAGACCTGCTCCTCAGCATACAGATCTTCCCATCATGTGCTGGACTATATAAAATACCCTCCTGTTTGTGAGGCATGACTTGTCAGAGGTGGTTTCCAGGCTGTGTCTGTCATGTGAGCAGCCAGAGGCTGTGCTGGCTGGTCTGAATCATCAGCTGTAGAAGAAACAGGCAGAGGCTTCTCAATGCTGTTCCTCTGAGACCCAACTATGTGCTGGATCCCCCTGTCTGTGGCCACACTGAGTGACCCCTTCTTGACCCTGAGATCAGCTCAGTTGGTTAAAACTTGGTTATAATAATGCCCAGGTCATGGGTTCAATCCCCTGTATGGGCCATTGACTTAAGAGTTGGACTCGATGATCCTTGTGGGTCCCTTCCAACTCAGAATAGCCTGTGTGATTCTTTCCCATGAGCTTTCCACAGGGCTCTGCTCCCGAGGGCTCTGAAGACTGAGAAATGTCTTGGCAAGGCAGGTGTTTTATCAGGTCAGCAAACCTGTCTGCTGAGCAGAGTTAGCAAGAACAAGTAAGCTGGTTACTTAGGAAGTAATTCAGAGACTAAAAACATTATTGTGGTAGTGTGTTCCCACGTTAAGTGTTTGGATATAGCTTTGGTGATGTTTAAAGTGGGGCATATGAGGAGGAGCCTGAAGAAAGAAAGAAATATACGGTGGAGGAACCAAATATCACACACAGACCAATATGATCAAGTGAATGCCAACTTTATTATGCACCACACACAGTTTATATAGAGCTAAAGCTACACACCATTGGCTAAATTAAAACCTCACACCACCAGGCTACAAACTTTAATTGATTATAATCCATATCTCACAAGTCCAGTGTTTATATTATCTTATCCTGGCTGTTTTCACGCACCTACAGAGTCCTGTGAGAACCTAAGGAGCTCCCATGAGAAACCTCCAGAGAGAAACTAACTCCTCCAAGCAGCTGTGACTTGTTGCTGCTTCTTAGCTGATAGCTAAGTCTCACAACGTTTGTGCAGGCTGGTTTCAGTCTTACAGGATCTGAATTGCTCACTTGTGATTTCACTGTAGCTACAGGAGCCCTTGAATTGATTCCAGTCTTGCCTACTGAATTTTTTGCTGGGCTTCAGCAGGGATGGCTGTTGAAGCAGTATGTGCAAGTGTGACAGCCAGGCATCTCTAGCCTGTCTGTGTGCAGCCAGGTACTCAAATCTGCAGGCCAGGATACTCTCACAGTGCTGCTGAGGGCAGCCAGTTCCCATTTCTTCCAGCCTGCAGCTGGGGAAGAGATCTGATAAGGCTGGTTTGAATGCAGGTCTGTTTAGCCTGTGCTTTGGGATTTGTCTGAAAATATCTTGCTGTCAATTAATTATGCTTTTTTTCTGTCATCAAACTAGTAAAAACTCATAAGAGCAATATGCCTAAGAAGTAAATTTTGATTATTTTATCAAGAAAAAACAACATATTGAATGATATTGTGTGTGTTGCATGTAAAGACACCCACCAGAACAGCAGGATTTGGCCCATTTTGACCACCTGACATTTGGCATACTGGTCATCCAGAGGCATGTCATGGTTATCATGGAAAAAAGTGTTTCAGTACTTTGTGCCTTTGTCAGAGTGATGAGTCTGTTACAGACAGTTCTCTCAGAAGTGTTTCAAATCCTGAAACTCAGGCAGGTAAAGAAGTATTTAAATTATTATTCAGTTAAGCCCTGAAACTCAGTTTTCAGCACTGTCACTAAGGAAGGCAGAGATCAGTGTGTGAGCAGCTTCCAGCCCTGCTACTGAGAGCACTGCAGGGTCCAGGCACTCCTTGTGCAGCTCAGAGCAAGCCTGTAGTCTGGGGACATAAACTGACACTGCAGTAGGCACACTGCATTAGGAATTAGGAATTCTTACTGCATTACACTGGGAATTCTCAAAAAGTCACTCAATATTCCTCCCATGTTACAGGAGAAAAAACTGAACCCCATTTTTGTGCCTGATGGTGCTTTAGAAGGTTTTTCTTTTGTTTCTTTGAGGTAATACAGGTCATAATGTCAGTTACATTTAATTCCAGTAAATTGGTTTTCAAAAACCAAGCAGTTATGTCTTTTACACAGATGGAGAAATCTGCATTTATTCCAAATAGTGGAATTTTTATTTTGTGCGTGAATAAACCAGCCAGGTAGGCTTCACTGTGCTCTTGCTGATTCATAACTGTGGTAAGCTACTAAGGAATCTCTTTGTTTCTGTGCAAATTTGTGAATTTTAGATAAGAAGTTGTTGGTATGATTGACACCCCTCTCTTTTTATTCCCCTGTTTCTTTATGGTACTGAAAATATCAAGATATTAGTGATTTACTGTGCCTAAACCTCTTTTTATGGTGCTTTGTTCTGTGGTGAAAGACTTCAGGGTGAAAGACTAGGTTTGTTTGATTTATTATTGGGGGTTTTTTTGTTCTTTTTTTTAAATTATTTTTTAGCCTTCACTTATTAAATACAGACTATATTTATAATTTAATGATGGGAGATAACTCTTCATATATCCATTATGTGTAATGCTTTCTTAGTGTTGACTGCTATGAAGTTCCTGGCAGCTTTTAAATTAAGAGTTTGTTCATGGTTGACTTGAGACAGCCTTACTCAAGATGAAAACAGTCTGGTATTAACTTACTTCCCCCTGAAATTTCCAATAGTTGTCCTGCACAGAGATATTAGCAGGACACTAAGTTATTGTGCTGTAACTGGGGGAGAGCTCCTGTTTTTCCATGTGAAATACAAATTTTTTTATTATTTTGTAATAGGACCTTCCCTGGCCTGGGCTTGCAGTGGGTGATCTGTTCCACAGACCACGAGCCACTGTGGTGGTGACAGTGAAGGGGGTGGACAAGCTGGCGCTGCCTGTGAAGGGCTTTTCTTACCCCATTGAGAATGTGAGTATCCACATTTGGAACTGTCATGTGGTTTCTGTGACTCTTGTGGTCTAATGACAAGTGCATGATTCTCTTCTGTAGTCCCTGGGGTTCATTTATTTTTTACTCCACTTGAAGTTCACATATCCCCTGAAATGATGGATCAGGCTTTATAGATCAATAATCTTGTCAAAATTCTGTACAAAGCTGAGAGGCCTTTCAGATCACCCAGGCCCTCCTGTGTCGAGTTCAGTAACTTGTTTGACCAAAGCACATTCTCCTTGAAAGATATCCAGTTTTAATATGTTTGCACCAAGAGGCTGTTTGCCACGGTGACTTATTATTTCATAGTCAGAATTATTACCTTTTCTTGCTTCAGCTGAGTGTGTAGTAACATTTTATATGATGTTGATTGTTTCATGTACTGAATCACCCTCTTTGCAGTCTTTTGAGTTTTCCACAAGTACCTGACTGTGAAATGCAGCACTGTGAGACACCATTCCATCATACTGCATCAAAAAGAATTCAGTAGACATTATATTTACCTACCACTGTCTGTCTTTGCTGAGCCCCTTCTCAGTCTTGTCACAGTACCACAGTCACTTAGATTGGAAGGGAACTCTTGAAATTGTCTAGTCCCACCCTCTGATCAAACAGGATCAGCCAGAGCAGGCTGAGCAGGGCTGTGTTCAGTCAGGTTTTGAGTATCTCCACAGCCTTTCTGAGCAACCTCTGCCAGTTTTTGACCATACTTAGAGTAAAAAAACTTCATTCTTGTGTTCAGATAAAGTTTTCTGCTTGCAGATTTTTGCCTGTTGCCTCTTCTGTCATAGGACTTTTTCCAGACACCTTTTAACATGACACAGTAACTTACAAAATACTGATAACTGTGCAGTGCCTACTCACTTCTTTATGATTACATTGTCTGCTGTAATGCAGTTTGCTGTGGTGTTGGATGAGTTTGTCGTGTTTAGATGTTGTTGGTCCAGCATTACCCCACAAACCCTTTTCAAATAAGTTGTTTTTCAGGTTATTTCTACTTAGTTAATTCTGCTGCTTCCCAACTTGGAAACCCTTGTTTTGCACCAGTTTACCAGGCATAATTACCTGCTTTTAGATCTTTAGGCCCTGTTTAAACCAAAAACCTAACTAGACTTTGTCTTCCAGGCTGTTCCTTTCAGCCTTGACAGTGTTGCAAATGCTATTCATGCTTTGTTCTCTGAGGAAACGCCCGTGGTGTTGCAGCTGGCCCCCAGTGAGGAAGTGAGTATTGCTTCACTTCTGATCCCAGATGTTCTGAATAGTTAAACCTCGTTCCACTTGTGTGGCTGGAGCAAAAGCAATTGATTATGTCAAGTTTTGCATTGGAGAGTGTGAGTGTGATTGATTATTGGTGTGTGAGGGGGAAAACAGAGAAGGCCCCTCTGTTTCCACTGAACAATGGCTGTTCCCACAGAGAGTGTACATGGTGGGCAAGGCAAACTCCGTGTTTGAGGATCTCTCGGTGACGCTGCGCCAGCTGCGGAACCGCCTGTTCCAGGACAACTCCATCCTCAGCTCCCTTCCCCTCAACTCCCTCAGCAGAAACAATGAGGTAAAAACCATTAATCAGTGGGAACTTCTGTGATTTTTTTCCAATATTCTCAGTTAGTTTGTCCTTTTCTCTTTTCCCTCTTTTTCTTCCCACTTTCTTTTCCTAGGAGAGCTCACTCGATTTTTTTCTAATGGAATTCTAGTAATTAAGTTTGAAGGGTTTTTTGTAAGTAACTTCATTGCAAGAGTTGTTTCCTTCTGGTGTGTTCTGATGCTGTAGCAGACATGACCTGTTACTAAATACTGAGAGTTCCAACAAAACATGACTTCCCTACCATAGGTTTCATCAAAGCAAATACCTGTCCCTTTCTGCCTCTTCCCCCAGGTTGACTTGCTTTTTCTCTCAGAACTTCAAGTCCTACGTGATATTACGAGCCTGGTAAGGTTTTTTGAAACACTTAACCCATCTTTAGTCACAAACTTCAGGGATCTTTTTTAAAGCCATAGCCAGAATACTTGGCAGTCAGTGGTACACATTCTAGTGTGTCATCAGTTGATTGCATCAGTTTAAAAAATGCATTTTGAAGCTATTTGTGTCAGCCCTGTCACTGCAGTTGTGAATGAGAACCGTAGCCATCTGTAGTTTCTTTTGCATTGTGTTTGGTGAGAGCAGGGGGAATTCTGAGCTGCTATTTCTTCGTGCCCAAAGACACAGGAAGGTACTCAATGAAGAATTTGTTGGGTCTTTCTTTGTTTTCTTACTTGAGTAGTACAGTGGTAGTTACAAACTTGTTCTTTCCCCTGTCCACCATTTCACTTCAAAATAACCATTATATCTGAAAAGACTTGGATGGTTTCTGTACTGTGAATAATGATGGAGTTAGAAATGTTCCAGTGGAGATGTGAGGAAGCTGCTGTCTTGTTGCTGTAGTTTAGGGTTTATTTTGGTGGGTGGATGGTGCAGGTTTTGTTTCTGTGGGGTTTTATGTATGTCCTTTAAGCTGCACCCTTAGCTGCTTAAGTGAAAGAAACATTCATGAAAAATTCTGAAGTTCACATTAAGTGAAGAGCTGGCAGAGAGAAACAGGACTCTTGGGAAAATGAGGTGGAACAACTTGTTTTTGTCTTCTCTTGTCCTGGCAAATATTAGTGCTGCCCCTTCACACCTGTAGAAGTGCAAGAATGTCACTACTCTGAGATAATTTGGACTGTGTTGGTTGGATTTTATGACAATGAGATGATTCCCCTTCAGTAAACTGCTTTTGTACACAGACAACAGCAAGGTGGAAGTTGCAACCTGCTGAGTTTTGGAAGGGTCAGCCTCAGAGAAGGAAATGGTGGTATCTGAGTGTTGTGGTTATGTATATTTTCTCCAAGTTTTATTTTCATGGCAATTGCAGAACAAGGATTCTGATGTCAGTAAGTGTAGTATTTCTTTTTAGTAGAGCTCTGGATTACATGTAATTAGCCTTGTGTTAGGAAGAGATGCTGCATAGTGATAATCTACTTTCTTCTGCAGAATTAAAAAAAGAAACAATTGTGGACATCTTCTAGTTAAGTTGGCAGGAAATTCCACTTTCTAATCAATATGGAATATGTCTGTGGAAAGTGAGGCTGGATTAGAATGAGTAAATAGATTTTGTGAAATGTGTTGTTTTTTTAAAGTAACCTGTGTATGAATTAATTTCTTCCTGCCCTCAATGGTGTGCCAAAGCTGTCTCGACACAAGCACTTAGCCAAAGATCACTCTCCAGACCTGTATTCTCTGGAACTCTCTGGTTTGGAAGAGGTTGGAAAACGATATGGGGAAGACTCTCAGCAGTTCAAGGATGCTTCTCAAATTCTTGTAGACTCATTGCAAAAGGTATATTTTCTACCTAATAAACAAACTTCATGGTATTATTAAGGAAATATTTGTTTGTGTTAATGATGAAAGTTAGTTCATTGACTACCTTATGCTTTGAATTGTCACTTCACAGGCTCAAGCTCTGCCAGGGGAAATTTAGGTTGGATATCTGAAAAAAATTCTTTGCAGAGAGAGTGCTCAGGCATTGGAATGGGCTGCCCAGAGAGAGGGTGGATTCACCATCCCTGGAGGTTTTTCAACTGAGATTGGCCGTGGCACTGAGTGCCATGATCTGGTAAAGGGAGTGGAGTTGGCCCAAGGGTTGGACCTGATGATCTCGGGGGGCTTTTCCAACCCAATCCATTCTATGATTCTGTGATTCATTAGTGATGGCTGGCCTGATGCTCAGTTTTGTTATTGGCTTTTAAAATATAGTTGTTCAGTTATAAAACCAAATGTTAGAATTTGCCTCTCTAGAAAGTGTTGCTGTGATTCTACAATGAGTTCAGTTATTTTGTGTAAAGGAGTAGGGTTGTATTGAAACCATGTATCAACATGACTTGATACATTTGGTTTTCTTAGATAAATACCTTGCGTTTGAAACCACCAGGAAGTCTCACAAAACCTGGCCCTTGGAAATGTGAAAATATCTTTATCCCAAGGTGCAGGGGTTAGTTTACCCTTGCCCACAAAGCTGTATAAATCTAAATTTCCAAGCCTTTAAAATAACTGCAGTTTATCCGTGTGTGTGCTCAACAAAGTAATTCTTCAAAAGGTCTTAAAAAAATTTAACTAATAATGTAAACCCAGTCACTTCTGAGAGTTTCCAAAGCATGATGGAAAAGTGTTAAAGCATCAATTTGCTAAGCCAGACAGCAGGCTTAATAAGCTGCAGTCTGTTGAACAAATGATTGAGGAGTTTGAAAGAGGCCTTGTGAACCAGGGGAAAGTTGGCACTTTCTTAGTGAAATTCTAAAATAGTGTAAACTTTTATAGCTTTCCATGATTGTTCCTGAAGCTGACATCTTAGGTTTTACTACATCTTGCTAACAAAACTGCTTAATTCCTGGCTACAGTGTAGGTTTGTGTTATGGTTTCAAGTTATGGCTTCTTTAGCCACCATGGTATCTAAGGAAATTACACAAGTATTCCACACTTGTTTTCCACGTGGTGGGGGAGGAGTTTCCGGTCTGGGTCCTTCTATCGGGGGAGCTGGTGGGAGCAGGGAGTGAGCCTGGCTGGTTTCTCCTGTAGTTGTGGGTTCTCCTGGCCTGACTGAGATTGTTTTTGTTTGTTCTCTTTTCCTGAAGTCTTTAATTGTATTTGGTTTAGGTTTAAGTTAGTTTTCTCCACATTTCGGGGTTTTTTTTCCCTTTCCCTTTTCCCTTCTTTTCCCCTGGGGGGAGTGGGGGCCCCTTACGTCCTGTACATACAGTGTGATTGTGAATATCAAATAATATAGTTTCTTATTTATTCAATTCGGTTTCTGTTGCATTTCGTTTCTTTCCAGTTTTTTCCCTTTGCTGGGACGGCTTTGGGAGAAGGGAGGGGGCATACAGTCCAGGGCTGGCATACAGTTAAGCCAAACCTGCGACAGTTTGTGATTAAATCACCTTTGCTTTCCAGTTTGCAGATGAGATGTTTAACCTGTATGGTGGGAATGCAGTGGTAGAAGTGGTGGCTGTCAAGGAGTTTAATTCCCCCCTCATGAGGAAGACTCGCTCCATTCTCCAGTCTTCACAGGTAGCAGAGGCACATTTTTCTATACCTCATTTATTAAAAGTGGTCCAAATTGCATCAGTTCTTCACTTGAGTGTAACTTTTTCTTAAGGACTAAAATACTGACTATGATTTAGGTGTGGGGGCAAAGAGGTCAGCTTACTTACCTGTCTTGATCTTCGTTTAATCATAGAGTAACTTGGGGTCATTTAGCCCAACCTCCTGCTCAGTGCAGCACTAATTTAGGAGTTAGATTAGGCTGTCCAGCCAAGGTCTTGCAAAGTCCATGGCTAGAAGTCATGCAGTCTCTCTGGACAGCTTCTTAAAGCCTTAACCATTTCCACAGTGAAAACTTTCTCCCTTTGGCCTTATTAGAATTTGCCTTTCTGCGTTTTCTCCCCAGTGCAGCAGTGCATGTGAGTCCTGCCTCCCAGGTGTGGGAAAACCTGTTTTCCTTGGCCTGCTGGCGGGACTCCAGACACAGTCTAGGATGCAGTTGCCCTGTTAAGGTTGCTCAGACTTTCCATGGAGTCAGAATGTTTAGTGTGCAAGCTCACTTTGAACTAACACACGTTTTCTTTATTACAGAGTGAGAAAGAAAATCCATATAACCTTGCCTATCCATACAACTACAACTACTCTGTGATCTTCAACATTATTCTGTGGATGATGATAGGTCTGGCTTTAGCTGTGATAGTTATCTCCTACAACCTCTGGAACATGGATCCTGGGTATGACAGCATTATTTATAGGATGACAAATCAGAAGATAAGAATGGATTGAACTGCGCCGTATTTCAGCACAAGAAGATACTGAGAGGAGTAAAGTCTCCTTTAAACTGTGTGGAAAACAAATATTCTGACATGGTTAATTGTGGAAGTTTTTTAAAGGTGTATTTATTTCCTAAGTATTTTTCCCTCTCAAGACTATTTTAAATGTTAGTAGTAGCACCAGATGGGGATTTAGAAATTGAAATCTGCTTGTTTAAAAAAATCCAAACAAGAATCCCCAAAATAATTGCTATTAAAGTAACATCATTCCATTTTTTTTTAATTATGTAACATGAGTTTTTGAAAAGCCCTGTACTGCCTGTGACTGTGTGCAAACCAGAGAAATTGAAATTATGATTGCAACATGTTTGAAACTTTTACACTGGATGATTAGAAATTGTAGCTAAATTGTTGTGTTGTATATTATGAACCAGCTGTAAATGTCTGATGTAAATATTTATAATTGTTATGTGTAACTTCAGAGAGGATAGTAAATATTCTTTAGTAAAATACTAAATACAGAAATATTTCTAGAAGACTACAACTCTAGTGGCACAAAAGGCATTTGGATCTCATGTTGGTGGCTCAGGTGAGCTGTACACAGAAGGATCCTTTCCCTAGAACTTCAGTGATTTGGAGGTAAATAACACTGGTGTGGCTGGTCTGTACAGTGGAGTCTATAAATACTGGAGTAGCACCAGTCTGGTCATGGTCTAATGTCACATCCAGTTGAAAGTTCCTGTTATGATGGTTCATGTTCCTTCCACTTGTGTGATGTTATTATAAAAAAAATCAATTACTTTTGATTATAAGAGTGGACCAACACTTGATTTAAGTATACCTGGATTATAGTCCTGCTTCAGCCATTCAATAAAGCCAAGAACACTTGTTCTTGAATGCACTTCTTCTTTGTGTCTTCATAGTATGGGTAGTTCTGTTTAGTATCTCTTTAGCTGAGCAGAGAAGGTTCCAGCAGCATTCGATGTGTGACAATCACCCTAAGCCTGTAGCAGTTTAGTTTTAACTGTCTTTCAAAGGAAAGATCACCTTGCATTGATTAATTTTCCTAAACCAAATAGTGAGTTCTAACTTGTAGTTAGAACAAGTGGTTCATCTCTGGCTTGAATCTTTTGTAGAACTACCTAGTTTTTAGAAACTCATTTGCTCTTGTGGTAAAAGATCTTCCAGATAGAGCAACATGGATTGAAACTACTTTTTTCTTCATGTTGTCCTCTAATGTGCTTAACTTTCCCTGCTGTTAGGAGATATTTGTTCCACTTCCTGTAAAGATCTGCTCATTGAATTAGTCTCCTTTACTGGGAATATCTGAATTGGTGGCCTTGAAGTTTTCATGTCTTGGAGATCCTGGACAACAATTCACGTTGAATTGAGCAATATTCTGCAGCTTGCCCAAGTCCAGGAAATCCAGTTCAGTATATGTTGTGAATTTACCTTTAATGGCATTTAATCCAGGTGATTTGTATCGGTAGGTAGAGAGGAAGAGCTGCACTGTGAGTTTCTCTGACAAGAATGTGTGTTCTAATTACTGAATATTCTCTAATGTGCTGCAGGAGAGCAGTCAAGGGAGGGCTCTCAGCCACATGTGAGAAGTCACCTGTGGATGATTGTGTTCAGATTTATTGCTAATACCGTATCTAAATATTGCCAACACAGTATCTAAGTAACAACACCATCATCTGTAACAACAGATTATAGTATCCTCAGGTCGTGTTCTCCTCCCAGGCACTCAGCAACAGGACAAGGGGGCACGGGCTCAAGCTCTGCCAGGGGAAATTGAAGTTGGACATCAGAAAAACTTCTTTACAGAGAGAGTGCTCAGGCATTGGAATGGGCTGCCCAGAGAGGGGGTGGATTCCCCATCCCTGGAGGTTTTTCAGCTGAGATTGGCCATGGCTCTGAGTGCCATGATCTGGTAAAGGGACTGGAGTTGGCCCAAGGGTTGGACTTGATGATCTCAGAGGTCTTTTCCAACCCAATCGATTCTATGATTCTGTGGTCAGGTCCTGTTGATGAGTCACAAGCTTCAGTGAGACCCTCCCTTTGCTTTCTAACTTCTCAGAGAAGTCTCACTGTCACTAGGTCCATACAGTCTCAGATTTAGTCAACAATTTATGTCTAAAGGGTTACAGTATCAGCAGGTTCAGCTAGAAATGTGCATGTTTACAGTCTTTGGCCTTGCAGAATTCACAACAGCCAAGCAACAAACTTAGCAAGCTACTTTAGGATTTTATCTCCATATTTGGCTGGATCTTGGTGCTTTTACACACCCATCCAAAAGCGAGTGTTCCCAGTCTTTGGGATGGACGTACCTTGGGCTGGAGGGTGAGGGAGGAGTGGGATCCACATGGAAGCTGCCTGCAAGATCAGGAGACCCTTTGTTCTGTTGACTCCAGTCTCTCTGCAGGCTGATGGGCACCAAAGTCAATTGCAAACATCACAGCTCCCCCATCTTTGGAATACAAGAAATATGCAAGTATCCAGACAGTTCCTTTTGCAATTCCTGCCTGGAGTTCTTACCTTGGGATAAATAACATTGCCCATCAGGAGAGTGAAAGGGAGTGAACGGTGTGGAGGAGGAAGAACTGCCCTATCTTTCCTTGCATCACACAAGTTGCAGTGCTTTGATGAGAGTCAGATCCATCGGGTGAATCTGTACAACTGTATCAAAGCAATTAAAGCACAGCTGTGTCATCCCAGTTCATAGGCAGGAACTCTAATGTTTTACATAAACTACAATGTGATAGTCCATATGTTGTTTTATGACTGCTTTGAGACCACTTAATATGGAGGCAATGTCCCAGAACTTCAGCAAGAATCATGATCTATAGGGTAAGAAAAGGGGTAGTAGTAAGTGGTAGAACGTTTCCAACTGTCCTATAGAAAAATGGTGTATGTGGCAGGAGGAAGAACAACCATTGTTAGGTTCTGTCACAGCAAAGGAAATAAAAAAGGATAAAACATGTTGCACATCTCCCATCTAGTAGTTGGACTCCCAGTGCTTTTGCAAGATTAAGCTGTGTGGGCTGTGGGTTCATTTCAAACAGTGAAAGTTACTCATTCTATGGACTTTGGTGAGGGCTTACTTCAACTTGAGCTTCTTACTGGTCTGGACTAATTCATGCATTCCTAGAGGTTTAGTCAGATTAATAGTCCACTTCAGGTACTGGTGCAGTTTTACAGGAGCTAGTTGTTTTTAAGTGACTGCATAATTTGGTAAGTCTAACAGCTGTATTTTAATCAATCTGAAGTTGGTAGTATAGAGTTTACTTAAATGCAGAACCTGCTGTTGAGATGGTCATCCTGTCAGCTCTCTTCCAGTTGCTCCTTTAGGCTCTAATTTTTCCTTTTTAAAGCTAGTCCTAGACTACTTTGAAGTGTGAGTTTGAGTTCCCACTTCTCCTGTTAGTACCACATGTGTTGATTCTCATGGCTCTAGGCCTCCAGCTGGTACTAAAGATGCTTTTGACTGCTGTCATATGTGCTGTGTCTTAAATACAGGTTACTTTGTGCAGCACAAGCTACTTATGGAACCATTCTAAAGCCACTGTGCTTTAGTTTGAACTAGGTAAGCCCGACGTGTTTCCCTGTGTAAAATACTGGTCCATAACTGCTCATCAAACAGGCAATTACAATACTGATCACTGAGCCAGGGATAGCCTTAGAATTAAGTTAATTAGAATGAAAGTGCTGTCAACACCATCAGACCTGCTCTTGATCATTCTCTTAAATTTAATCATCCCAAGAATAATAAATTTTAAGAAGATTTATGTGATAGGGCAGAAATCATAGGTTTTGTGTACAGTGCTGCAGGGAAAGCAATGAAACTGTCACATGAAGCTCTGTCAAGGAAGGCAGCAGTGAGAGGCCAAGGGAGGGAGGGGATGCAAGGGAAATACAGCCTGGTTTGGGACCCCGTGTGCCCAAAGGGAGAAGGGCAGGAGGGTCATTATACAGTATGCTTGGCATTATACTTAGGTCCTGCTGCTGGTCTGCGTGGCTGTTTACCTGGGGAAGTGAGCATATTCCTGTTAATTCCTTTTTCCCTCTTGCTGGGAGGTTTCCTTTGGGGAGGAGGTTTGGTTGGTTCAGAATTCTGCTTGTTAGCTGGGGCGACCTCGGTGAGCCTGTTGTTGTTTCCTGTCACTATGTGCTATTTCATAGTTGGTGTTAAGCTTTCCACTTCTCTATATAAATATAAGAACTTCACCATGTCCAAAGCCTCATTTCTGTTTTTTTCCCTCACTCTCCTTCTCTGGGAGTGGACCTTTTGACTGGGTACCAGGCAGTTGGCATTTTGCCAGCTTAAACTATAACAGCCATAAAATAAAGGCTTCTTCTAAGCATCACTATGCTGCTTTCTCCAGATAATCCCCCAAAGTCTAAACCTGGCAGAGAGAGGTATAATCAGTCTTTGCCTATTCCTCAGCTCTCAAAAATTCTCTGTGGCAGGTATGGCAACTTTCAGAGTTCTTCCAGCTGTCCCAACACACAGGCAAGGGCAGCCTAAAGCAGATCTGAAATGTGTAAATGTTATGTTTATTTCTAAAACAAGGAAAGGGAAATGAAGAAACCACATTGAAATGCAAATGATGAGCAACCTGGCAAGTGAAGTGGTTGCTGGGATTTATAGGTCAGACTTAATGGAACTGACAAGGATGCTGCCAGAGTGTAACTTCAGGAGATAAGCATTTCTCTCCAAACTAAACGAAAAAAAAAACCACAAGAAGAGTGGCATTTTGGATGCTGCATTGACACAAGTTTTGGCTATGGTAAAGTGGATGCTTTGAGCTAAAATTTTCTCTGAAAAAAGTTAAATTTTTCACTCAAGTAAGGGTTGGGGACTGTCCTGCGTTTTTTACTTTCTCTTCTGCAGGCCATGAACCATATTCTTAAGAATTTTCATCTTTATATAGAGGAGGTCCACACAAGTATTGCAGGATATAAAAGGAGGCAAAACAAGAAAGGCAGAAGTGGATCTACAGGATTTCAGCAGAACAAAAGAAACTGTGAAAAATGGGGAACTCAGAAGATTTTTTCCTGTCCTGTTCTGCCACTAGTGCAAGGTGTAGCTATGGAGGAACTAAAGTGTAAAGGGCTTCTACAGCTCACAGCATGAAGGATGGAAGAGAAATGAGTGGAAGCAAGCCAGAGTACACAGAGTACACTTCTCCCAGGCACTCAGCAACAGGACAAGGGGGCACGGGCTCAAGCTCTGCCAGGGGAAATTGAAGTTGGAGACCAGAAAAAAAATTGTTTCCAGAGAGAGTGCTCAGGCATTGGAATGGGCTGCCCAGAGAGGGGGTGGATTCCCCATCCCTGGAGGTTTTTCAACTGAGATTGGCCATGGCCCTGAGTGCCATGATCTGGTAAAGGGACTAGAGTTGGCCCAAGGGTTGGACTTGATGATCTCAGAGGTCTTTTCCAACCCAGTTGATTCTATGATTCTGTGATTCTATGTCCCTGCTGGCGGAGGGCTCCTCTGTGGTGTGTCACTGGATCAGGGAGACTCCAGCAACTCCCCTTGTGCAGGGGTGGCACTGATGGTGCCACCTGCAATCTCCTGGTCCAGAGACAAATTGGAGTCCCTCAGCTTGTGTTATTTCTTTTGAGTGGGGAACATCTGTATTCAGCAGAGTGCTGGCAGCTCCTACACCACTTCTCATACTCAGAGACGTGTGCCCTGGCACAAAGCAACAGCTGTGAAATCCCCACACTGGTCTTTCTACTCAGACTTGTGCAACACTTGTCCTGCCTGGCCAGTGCTGAGGCTCAGGGTGCAGGAAGCCCAGATGGCCACATTCCTCCCAGATACACACAGCAGAAACTGGGGGGTGGATGAAGCCAAGCATCCAAACAACCTGCCCCAGTGCACTCTTCTACATGAACTGCTGGGAAATCAGTTGCTACAGATCATAGAATCGATTGGGTTGGAAAAGACCTCTGCGATCATCAAGTCCGACCCTTGATCCAACTCCAGTCCCTTTAGCACATCATGGCACTCAGGGCCACGACCAATCTCAGCTGAAAAACCTCCAGGGATGGTGAATCCACCCCCTCTCTAGGCAGCCCATTCCAATACCTGATTACTCTCTGGAAAGAATTATTTTCTGATATCAGAAAAAAATCTGATCAGTGTGTGACAGGCAGGAGGTGGGGCTGCCTAAACCCTGGAATGGATGGGTGGTGCTCTAAAAGTGTGGAGTTTCTGAGAGCTGTCTATAAAAAAAGGATAAGAGATTATTTTTTAGAATAGGTCAAAAAGACATGCTAAACTGCATATGTATTCTGTCATGGCCAAGGACAGCATTTACAATATAAATCCCATCCTTAACCAGGGACTTGCCTTGCTAGTGTGCTTTTAGAGCTTAAAGAGATTCTTCTATTGCTGAAGAGTGGACTCACACTAAAGGACCCTGGCAATCAAATTTAGTATTGCCACTGATGTCACCCATCACCAAAAATACATAGCTAAATTCCTGGCATCATAAAATAATTAGAATGTTTCGTAAGGGAAACAAAATTCACAGTTGCACAAAATTATAAAGGCAGTCAAATTCCACTTAATTATGCTTCAGTGCATGAATTTATGATGACAAATTTGCATGCTCCTAATCTAGTGAGCATATGCCTTTCATTAGGCCATGGGGATAGAGCAGTGGCAAAGATTAATTCACAGTAATTTAGCTGGTGTCTTATGGCCAGAGCAGCAAAGTCACTGACTTGAACAATTTCAGTGCTGGCAACCTCCTGATCAACCCCTGTGTTTTAAGTCCTTTTTTACAATGCCATGGTCAAAGCACCCAAGCAATTGATATAAAAAAATCTGCTGCAATACCTCGGAGATCAATGAGAGCACTGGGAAGAGTGCAGAGCTGAATGGGAGCTCCAACCACACCCCACAGTAGGTGATCCATCAAAATCTTGACTATGATGCAGCATCAGCTTGGGAAGAAAAAAGCAGCTTTCAATGATTTCTGTCACTTTTAGTCTCTGCTGTAGCAAAGCAAAAAAAACCAAACAAGGAACAAATGCATAAAAACAGCTGTACCAATTATTTTACATGGACCTATCACGATACTTCAGCTGTCTGACAGAGCCAGGAGGAGGCAGCCACACTCCACTGCCAGTGCCTCCTATAGTGGAGCTGCAAACTCTGGAGCATCTCTGACTGGAGCAGCCAACCCCAGGAAAACCTTCAGCTCTGCAAAGAGGTGAGATCGTTTAACCTCTGCCACACTGGTGAATGTGCAGCTTTCCCCTTTGGAAATCTCAGGGAGCTGTGCCCTGGATTATGATGAATGTTCTTGGGAGCAGGAAGGCTCTGCTTCGTGGCTGAGTGTGGGTGTATTTTCCAGGGAAACCTGGTCATGTGGTCATAGCTCTGGGTAACCTGACAGGAAAATGTGCTGGAAAAAGGAAGTGCCATCAGCTGTCAGTCATGCAGAGAAGCAGATGGGGTGAGGAGGCTTAAGTGGAAACAGCAAAAACTAAGACAAGCTTTCTCTATATATGAACTGGTCTTGATCTCTTTCCTGCACTTTTGAACATACACACACAATGTTATATTAGTCTTTAGAAATGAAATGTTGGAAGAAGTTCCTCTCCCCATTAAA
This sequence comes from Sakesphorus luctuosus, assembly GCA_013396695.1. Lineage (NCBI taxonomy): Eukaryota > Metazoa > Chordata > Aves > Passeriformes > Thamnophilidae > Sakesphorus > Sakesphorus luctuosus. The sequence continues at coordinate 747,190 of VWZD01004428.1, read as the reverse complement.
AGCCCAGCTTTTAATAAAAAGTGAAAATATTTTTAAATTATTTCCATATTTTAAAGGAGATTTTAAAAAGGGTAGGCTCAATATTTTGTAAATAAATGAGGATTTATGAACTCAGAAGATGAAGAGGAATACATCCATTTTAAAAAATGTCCAGTAAAATCATCTGCAGGAAAACTGTGCCTATACCACCAACATCCCAAAGGTGATGCTGACTAGCAGAAGCTGGCTCTGATATGTGTCACTTCTGGACAAAAACAAAGTAATCCATTAAAAATAAGCACAAGCTAATTAGGAAAATAGGCATCATGAGCACAAATACCACTATGGGAGCATAATGGCCTCAGTGTCAACCTGCAGCACAGTGGTCACTTTAATTCTGCCTTTGTCCCTTAATTACTGTGTTTTATCCAAGGCAATGGAAGAGACAGCACTAAAGGGAATATAGAAGGAGCCACAGGGGCCAGGCATGATATGGAAAGGAATGGCAGTCCCCAGCCCAGTGCTGCCTCCACACACTCCCCCATGGCCCAAACGTCAGTGGAAAGCCTGAACCTTGAGAAAGTGGTTTCAGAGCAGTGCTCACCACAAGTCTGTCTCCCCTACAATCCAGAGCCAGAGTCTCCTGCCCTTCAGTGGAGCAACTGAACTGCCAGACAAACTGCTCCATCCTGGGAACATCGCTTGGGAAAGCAGCCTCTGGCATGTTGCAATAGGAGTTGTGAGTCATGAGACCAGCTTCCTGTCTTGAGCAGACTGTCCAGATTTGAGCACCACAAACAACCATTCTGCGTTTTGGTTCCTTTAGTTCATTACAGTTCTCTGCTTTTTCCCCTTCCTTTTTTTATTTCTTCTTTTTTTTTTTTCCTTCTCCTTTTTCCCCCCTGTAAACCCAGAGGTTCCCAGCTATATCAACACAGGAATCACCTTCATTTCTTCTTTCCACCCTGGTTTGGCCACTTCCACGCCACAGACCTTATCCTTAACAAATTCCACAGCTGCTGAAATATTCAGATTGTTGGCAATGGTGAAACGAGTCCTACTTGACATCATTTCCAGTCTTGTGTAGAAGTCATTGGTTACTGTAGCCTAAATTAACTATTTGGCAGAGGAGTGAAAAATCTAAAAAGCTAAAGCCTTTAAATACTATTTCCTGCCAAATTCCTTTATGAATTCCCCTGTGACATGCAGCATAACCTTAGATGGAAAATAAACACATTTGCATTCTCAACTTCATTTTTTTCCTCCTCGAGCTCTTCTTCTCTGGTCTCTGTTAAAATTTGGGTTTGGTCATGTTTCTGTTTTTTCAAAGCATTGTAGTCTCTGCACTCCTACCTTCAAAAAGTTCTTTATGATCTGCATCTCTTGCAAGCATTGGAGTAGCACAAATAGACAAAAATATTCTGGTGGAATGATGTATTACTAGATGAAGTGCCTCATTTTCCTGATACCTGATGTGAAACTGTGTGTTATTAAGCCAGAAATAAACATTCCTGGCCTTGGAGTCTCCTATGAACTGCAAAAAAAAAAAAATTATTTTAAAATCTACAAATCAGGGATCTAGAAAAGACAAAGACACAGGAAACAACTGAAACAACCAGGTTGCAGAGATGGCAGGTTGTTTAACACCTTCCAGTGTAAAAAAAAACCACTGTGACTGGCCAGCTCTGGGATATCTCCATGGTCAGCACTTTACCACAGGCTGTTGTGAAAGCACTGGCTTGGTGAGATGTTGGCTGTGAAAGATCCAATTCTTACCCCATCAAAATCAGACCAACTGCACAAGTGGCCTGCTTTGCCACAGCACTGACCCACCTGCCCATAGCACAAAATATTCATCATCTCACTTGGAATCATAGAATTATAGGATAACTTAGGTTGGAAAAGACCTTTAAGGTCACCAAGTCCAACTGTTAACCCAGCACTGCCGAGTCCACCACTAAACCATGTTCCCAAGTGCCACTTCTATACATCTTTTAAACAGCTCCAGGGATGGTGATTCCACCACTTCCCAGTCTATTCCAGTACTTGGCAATGCTTTCCATAAAGAAATTTTTCCTAATATCCAACTGAAACCTCCCCTGACACAACTTGAAATAATTTCCTCTTGTTCTGCCCTTTGTTGCCTGGGAGAAGGGACCAACCCACACTTGGCTACAACCTCCGTTCAAGGAGTTGCAGAGAGCAACAAGGTCTCCCCTGAGCCCCCTTTCCTCCAGGCTAAACATCCCCAGCTCCCTCAGCTGCTCCTCATGGCACTTGTATTCCAACTCCATTGCCTGGACACGCTCCAGCCCCTCAATTTTGTAATTTACATCTGCAACTGAATGTACCATTGCACATGGAGTCCCCCTACCAGAAGAGGGGGGCAATCTCAGCTGTCCTTGCCCCAGTTTTTGGCTCCCAGGACAGCCTGAACCCTCCCTGGCAGCCCCTCTGCTGCCTGCACACCCAGGGAATGTGGGAGCAAGGCTGCTGAGCCTTGTTAGTGAACGTGGACTAGAGTAAACTAACACTGAATAAAGTGCCATCGGGGGTTTGGGATCCAGAGAAGATAATTTCCCAAGATTGCAAAGTTTTCTTTTATACCACAGTGATGAAAAAGGAAATCAGTTTGCAGCCATATAATCAAGTTCTCCTCGAGAGCAGAGAGGCTGCCAGGAACGTGAGCTCTGAGGAACATCTGCTCCAACCTGGGAAACTCCCACTACCAGGCAATTCCTGGGAGTAGGATAAGCCTGTGCAATAATGGGTATGTGCTGGACCACATCTCTGTGTTCCATCTGAGTTCCAACAGGGAGAATAAAATTTCTGCTGTATCCAACACTGGAACGTTGGAAGGATTTTTTTAGTGCCAAGAATACCAGGAAAACAATTTTCCATGTCAGAAACTGTCTTGGGTTGAGCTGGTAAAATGCTAACTGCGCAAGTACAGGAAGAAGAGGGAGAGGGGAAAAAAACCTCTAAACTAGTTTATGCTGAAACTAACTACGTGTATTTATACAGAAAAGAGAAAATGAAGAGAAAACTACAATATAATACACACACAAGTTACATATAACAAGAAAATAACTTCCTACTCCTCAGTTAATACAAAATTTATTATTTTAGATTTATGAGCACTTTAAAAGACACTTAGCAAGAAACAGAAAGAGTAACAACAAAATATTTCTACTTTCTTGAACTCAAACAAAAGGCAAGTAGTGGCAGCAGCAGGAGCAAGGCTTAACAGAGTAGGAGAACTGTAGCATGTCCTCTTTCTTTTCAGCCATGATGGAACTGAACTAACCCCTCCCACTGCTGCATCATATCTTAGGTTTGCGTCATCTGGTATGAAATACTTCCTTGGTTACCCAGTCAGGTGAGAGCTGTTTCTACTAATCCACGTAGATTCTCTGAGCCTGCCAATTTGAGGCTTAGCTAAAACCACTACAGAAACAAATTTATAAAGATAATTTCTGAAGTGCAACAAAGGCCCTCAGATCAAAGTCTATGAAATGCCCATTTTGGCAAAGGAGCACTGATGGTCAGAACAGAGAGGGATGGAGGAAGGACCATGAATAGGGGAAACACATCCTCAGGGCAGACAAGGAGAATGGAAGCAGGAAACTCCTCCCATAGAAAATCTTGGGTTTGAAATGCTGAAAATATTCCATCTGAAGGGATGCTTCTCTGTCCCTACTGCAGTGGCAGAGAGCAAGTAACTGTGATATATTAAATAGTTATGGGAAAAATACTTGTTTTCATTTTCTAAAGGATTCAGGTATGTCCCAAGTAACTATGTGGTTATAAGTAGTCACAGTAACTGAAAACCTACTAAAAATTTTAGGAAAATATGTGTAATGCAGAGAAAGCTAGGCTGGAGGATATTTTTCCCCAGAGAAATCAACACTTCATTTAAAAGAACATTTCCACTGTCATAAGAACTGCAGTTTAAAAAACCTGAGAAAAAACAACAACAACCCCCCCCCACACACACACTTGCTAAAGGTAAAATTAGATTTGTTCTATCAAATGATCTGTGGCAATAGAAGAGAGGAGGAGGAGGAGGAAATGCCATATTTGCTAAAAGCTTGTTTTTAACTCCTGATCTATGGAGGAAAATAACCCAGAGCTGTGCAGGGAGCAGGGCTGGAGGAAACTGTGAGCCAGACAATAGCACAGACTGCTAAAAACAGAGTCTTAATTAGAGCTGGAAACTGGAGTTCTGACAGCACAGTTTTTGTAATTGCATATCCAAAATTAGAGGTCAGAAATTACCAACATGGGCAGCGTTGGTACAACTGGACCCCAGCTATTATTTGCCTTTTTGTTTCTAAGGCTCCCTCATCAGCTTCTGCCCAAAGACTTCAAGGTGCAAGAATGAAATACAGACAAGGGAAAAGAAAAAATGACCAAATTTCTCTGTGCAAAACATTATCAAAACAGACAAGCACAGCCACATTTGGGATAGGGCTGCAATGTCCAGCAGGTGGGTTCACCTGAAGTAGAAATTGTATGTGTGTGTGTGTTAAGTATCCTTCCACCTAAGAATTTAATGTAATTTTAGAAGGTTTTAGAATCATATAGTCTCTGCTGAGTTACTCTGATTTTAAGTGTGCATATTAAGTGCCTTTCTCACGAGTTTAGGGGCTGCTTTCAGGCTTGTAAAGGCCAAATGTTTTTGGGCAGACACCTGCAAGATAACAGAAGACAAACAACAGGAGAAGGCCCAACTGCCCCCCCATGACGAAGGGGGTAGATTGACACACCTTTTGGGTGGGCATTTAAGAGAGATTCCTGATTGGATGTTAATAAGGGGTATAAAACCTGCAAACTTCCTGTTCTCAGGATCAAACCCCCCTGGGTTTGATCGTGGAAGCTTCCAAATAATAAAACCCTGTATCTTTCTCCATTAACTTGTCTCCAGTGTGTCTCTGTTCACAGGGATACACGATCTAAGGCATCAGTTGAAAACCAAAGGGTTAAACACATCTTTATTTCCCCCTGAGTTCAAAGCCACAATTTTATTTTTAAGCAAAAGTATATATAATCTTTCCCACAGTCAAAATGTTTACAGTGTTCAAGAGGACTCTGTCCAGCTCTGTGTCCAGGCCTGTTCTTGCCAAGACAGGTCTCCTCCTGTGCTCCTTCAGGTGCCAGCCAGGAACAGGCTCCCTGGGATATCTCTCACTCAAGAGGACACAAGAATTAATTTTCCAAGGCTGGCCTATTCCTGAACAGCTCAGGAGTGTCATTTCATCAGCTTTAACCTGCCCTCTGCTGAGCCCCAGTGTTTTAGCACATAAGACACCCTGGCAAAGATTTGGGATGAGATGGAGGAGGTTACTTTTATTTATTTACTTACTTGCTTGGATGCCTGTGCGATTCAAATAGGGAGGAAATTTTGGAAAGGCAAAATTAATTAGAGTAGGATTTTGATCTCTTTCCTTAAAAAATAAGATATGGAAAGCACTGAAGGAAAACAATGATACAGGGAGAACATTTCTGTTCCCACCCAGTTGCAGGTTGCAGGGAGGGTGTCCCAGCACCTGGACTGGGAGAGAGGCTGTGGTTAAAAGGGGGAAGAAGCAGCCAGGGACTGTCCCTCTCTCCATCATGCAGGATTCTGAGCACCTCTGGGCCAGTCTGTGCTGTACTCCTCCTTCCAGCTCCCTCCACTTCTCCCTGACTTCAGGACTGGTCTTTGAAGGAGCTGTGCCTGAGTGGAGTTTGTTCTTCTTTTTGCAAAAGAAAGAAGCAATATGCTTCCAAAATCACAACTTAAGAGCTGCTGCCTGACTGTGGCCCTAACTCTGCCCAAAGTGTCTGGAGCACAGAAACAAGCTGGGGAAAGGGCAGTTTTTACCTTGGATGCATACAAATATCACCTCAAACTCACACCTTTCTGCAGCTGATATGATCTCTGCAGTGCACCCCAAAGCTCAGAGTGAGGATCTCCAAGAGCCTCCCTCTCTGGGGATACTGGGACGACTTGTGAGTTTAGGCAAAAACATGTAACCTTAAGGCACAACCAGCCAAGTTTATAAACAGCATTTCAGCGTGATTGCCTACAATGGATGTGGGTTTGGAGACACAGGAGGCCACTGCCAGCCCTACATTTCTCATAGAATGCAAAGCAGAACCCTTTGTTTCACTCCTTTATGGCTGTACAAGCAATGGCATCTTCTGCAACACACAGAGTGAATCTCTGGTCTCCCTCCCTTGGGCCATGAGGAAGAAGAAACACTCATTTTTGCAGGACACATCAGTTCATTGAGGTCTCCAATCCCCCAGGGAGAAGGTGAAGAGCAGCAGCAGTGCCACTGCCCACAAATACCCTGCACAGTGTAGGGCTGGACAGTACTGTGTGTTATGAAAGAAAAGAGGACTCTCTGGAAATACTCTGGTCAGGATGATCTCTGTGACTTTCTGCTCATGTCTGCCTCTGAGACAGCCCTAAAAGTTAAAAAAGATGGAGCAACACTGCTGCTGTTTCACTAAACTGGTCCAAAAACTTCCATCTGCCCACAGGCCAGGTAAATGTGCACAACAAAACCCACATGGCTGATGCATCACCTCGGGCTTCAGCTGCAAACTGTCTGGAGTCACTACCCAACCGTGAACGCCACTGATGTTTCAAGGTTGTATCATCTGAAGTAAGTGAAACAAACTGGAATAATCCTTTTCCAGGATGGCCAGGCTGTGCTATTTGCATGCTGCAAACAACAGCATGTTTGAATAAAATGTTGATTCCTTCAGACTTAAATCTTTCCCTGTTTGAGCAGGTGGCTCTTGGGCAAGAGCTGCACATGGATGGTACCACGTTGTGTTGAGCTGCTCAGCAAGCAAGAGGTGGGCAGTGTGTGGGCAAACTTTGTCTTTTTAAAGAACCCACTTGCAACAAAACAAAGCAGAAAAACAAATGCAGAAGTGTTCAGAGAAAAGCAACTTAAAAATCTGATTCCAGGACTACCAAGCATGCTTTCAAACCTAAGACAAACTCAAGCTGACTATGAGCAGCTACGCATCGACCTGAGCACCTGGAGCATAGAACAGAATTCATTTATTTCTAAAGCTTGCCCTGGTCCCTGTCTGTGAGATGCCATGTGAGGAAAGGCTCTGCCCAGCACAACATTTGCTCCCATGGTAAATTCCGGCCCAGAGAAATCAAAATGAATGTATTGTTTCCAAGCATCCAAAGCTACACTGAATGTGCATATTATGCCTGTACAATCAGGACGGAGCTCCGAGGGGTGAGGGACTGCACCTGCACTGAGACATGAGAGGGAAGGACCCAGCCTGGGCCCTTGGCACAAACACAGCCCTGAGATTAGCTCAGTTGATTAGAGCACGGTGCTAGTAACACCAAGGTTGCGGATTTGATCCCTCTATGGGCCATTCAGTTCAGAGCTGGACTTGATGATCTCTGTGGGTGCCTTCCCTTCCAACTCAGAATATTTTGTGTAACCCCTGGCTCACTCAGCCTACACATCTCTACAGCCCTGAGCCAATTCAGCTTGTGTAGAGCTCTGTGAGAGACTGAAATGTTAATGGTTAATGGCAAAACAATCACCCATTTGTGGAGGCAGCGGGTGCTTTGCTGGGGACAGGTTTTCACCCCTTGAGAAGGAGGAGGTGACTTTTTGGGTGTGTGGTGGCAAAGCCTCTGGTCTGCGTAAGACAGAGGGGGTGAACACCCATTACTGGAGGCTACAAGCTGGGCTCTGGGCCAGGCAAGGAGCAGACCCTGCAGAGACAGGATGGTGCTGTTTATCATGCCAATTGTCCTCCCTTACACCCCCCTACCCGGGGACGGTCATGTTCAAATGGGACATTCACATTCACACACAGGCCTGAAGGTGTTCATCCCTCTGAAGGGGCATAATGGTTCAACTACAGTGAGGTGAGTGGCAGCTGTCATGTTTTAGAAGGCATCATAAACCATCAAAGACCCCAAATGCCCCCAGACTCGTTTCTGGTGCCTTCCACCAGAAGAATGCATCCAAAAGTGTTGGAACAGATCCACAGTATAAAACTCCCACCTGAGGGGAGTGTTTGGGTGTTCCCACCTGAACCTGAACATACATTAACCCACCAGACTTTTAGTTTTGAGGGCTCCTCCTACTCCCGATGGATTAAGACTGAGACCATCACTTCAACCAACAGACATCAAAATTGCAACAATTAAGTCTCTTCGCAGGATCCATGGCTGGTGATATCTTTCTACTCTTGTCCTTCCTTTCTCTTGCCTTCTTTGTTTTCCCTTATACATATATGCATTTTTATGCTTTTATATATTACAGTGGATAATAACCAAAATGGCTACATACCTCCTTTCTATTGCTCCCAAATTGTTCCAAAACAAACCCCACACATATATGTATATTTATTTATATTTATAATATTTATATTTATTTTTATTTATATTTATAAACACTGGCCATCCAGTGTCACTTCACTCTAATCCACCCCAAGGGATCTATTAACAAGACCCTGGGTTACCGTTGCCTTCAGGGGTGGGTCTTAACCAGCTCACTGGAACACTCCCACACAGAGCTGGGGACTTGCCATCCTCCCACTTTTATTTAGCAAGGGAAAACACACCCAAATGGAGCCCACCCTTCAGAGACTCCTGCCAAGCAGAAAATTCCATAGCAGGATCCCTGTGGGCCCCAAGAGGCTCCTGGAACAAGCCAAGGTCTGCAGTTCAGTTTCCCCAGCGAGTCCTGCATTGCTGCTGGAGCCCTGCAGTGGTGGAGAACATGAGAGGGGATTTTCCATGGCAGCAGCTGTTGGGACAGCTGCTCGTATGGTGTCCTGACACCTTAGCTGAGAGCTGAACTGGAAAACTTGAACCCAAGAGTGCAGAGTAGGTGCAAAGGGTAGAGCTGGGTTCAAAATACAGGTGAGGTCTCAGCCATGACCTGGCAGCTCTCCACTGGGCACTGAGGTGACAGCTAAGCAGGACTCGTGACTGAGCTGGGCTCAACCAGCTGCTTCAGTGGCAGGGAAGATGTCTCAGTAGCATTTGAAGTTACACTTCTGTTCTCACACAGTACAGTTATAAAAACATTTTAACATAACTCAATCCCTAGGAACCAGTCAACTTTGTAGGCTGTCCCAATAGGCACATATCCATTTTACCTTTTTTTTTTATCTTCAAGCTCCTTGACAACATGGATATACAAACACCTCTTTTCTTTGCATTTTCCTTGTCCTTCTTTTGATGGGAGGGTAGAGGGTAAATGGAATTAATCAAGATGTAGTCTGTCCTGCTTGCTGATGTTTACACAGATAAGCAAGTCAAAGTGTTGGCTCTTACTTCATAGCACCAGTGTGTGATAATCACAGTGTCATTCAGAGTTGTGGAGTAGCTTCTGTGGGGGTACATACACAGTGAGCAGTGGGGCTTCTCAGCTGTGCATCAAAATCACAATGCGTCTGAGATTACAGCATGTCAGAAAAAAGAGATCCAATAACGAGAGCAAGGGGGAGAGGAGTGGCTGGAGAGCAGCCCTGCAGAATGGGATCTGGGGGTGCTGGTGGGCAGCAGCTCATGGTGAGTCATCAGTGACAGCCAGGAGGGCAAACCCACCCCAGACACGCATAACCAGATGGTCAGCACTGATTATCCCACTCTACTCTGTGCTGGGCCCCAACATCTAAGGCTGTTGAAGTCCTTGAATGTGTCCAGAGGAGAGCAGCAAAGCTGGTGAAAAGGCTGTAAGGAATGTCCTGTGAGAAGTGACTGAGGAGCTGCCTCCTTTAGGGGAGGCTGACGTGGCCTCATTGCTCTCTGCATCTTCTTGAGGAGGGGACGAGAAGAGGGAGGTGCTGGTCTCTTCTCCCTGGGATCCAGTGACAGGATGTATCGGAACAACAAAGCTGCATCACCAGGAGATGTTTAGACTGGACACTAGCAAGCATTTCTTTACTGAGAAAGTAGAAGTCAAACACTGCAACAGACCTCCTGAAGAGGGGGTTGATGCCTCAAGCCTGTCAGTGTTTAAGAGGCGTTTGGACTATGCCCTTAACAACAAACTTTTGGTCAGCCCTGAACTTGTCAGGTAGTGGCACTAAGTAATCCTTGTAGGTACTCACTGAGTCCATCCTATCCTATCCTACCTCGAGGAACAAGGCAGGAACTCACATGCAGAGCAGCACCAGGGACACCACTGGCAGCTCTCAGCCCCGTTCCTGGCTGGCTCCATCCCTGCTTTACAGGATAGACATTGCAGGGATCTGTTCCCAAAGCACAGCAGCACCCAGGCTGGCCTGCAGCCCTCCAGCCACCCCCTCCCTCCTTCTGCTGCAACATCAGCTTCAAAGGCCCTGGCCCCTGGAGTCCCTGGGGGGCTGCAGGTGAGATCCAGGGGTTTGGTGCTTGGCTTCCCTGTCCATACTCACAAGGTCTTGGTAATGTGGAGATACAAGTGCTTCACGGCCACAGGGCTGGTTTCCAGAGAATGGAGTAGGACTTCTCGTTTATTTTTGATCAGCTGCAGAGACCTTTAGAGGGGTTAGACATCCACCAGGGATGCACATTCCCAGGTGCTGCAGAGCAGAGGGAAAGAACCCGTTCTTGCGTGAACCCCTTCTGCCCTGGGAGTTCCCTGCCCTAAAATGGGGGATGTATGTCAGCAAAACCTTTCCCCACCTCAGAGCAGGCTATTCACCCACTCCTTTTTTGTAGTTTCTGACAAGCCCCCCCTTCAGACTCTGCTCTCCAAAACAGAGTCCCAGGTGCAGATGGAACTTCCCCTGCTCCCATAGTTTCAGCCTCAGTAATGGCTTTCCAAAGCCATGTGGTGGGGGGGATCATAGGAGGAGTAAAACCAGTCCATGACAAGCCTAAACCAGACTTCTCTCCTCTGTGGAGTCACATTCCACATAGAAGAGACACATTTTCCCGCAGCACCTGCTGATGGTGGTCGCTCCTGGCTGTGCATCCAGCAGTGTGAGGGGATGGTCCTCACACCTCCCAAAGGGCTCTGCCTCCATCACCTCCAGAGGCCACTCTGAACTCCATTTCTAGGGGCAGGAATTCAGCCTGTCCAGGCCTAAGCTGCCAGAGCTTTCCGCATCCGTGCTGCTCCGCAGCTTCCAGCCAACACAGTACAACCCTGGCCCACTCACCATCTTATCTTCCAGAGCAGCAGCTGGATGTTTCCTGTCAAACTTAGTAACAGGGGCCATTTCCCAAAGAAGTTAATTACTGCTCTGGAAGGACGTGAGGGGCTGGGAGTACACAGGGAGAGCGTCACACAGTGAGGGGGCAGCACAGCACCTGCTTCCCGGGCGTTCAGTGCTGCTGGGGCCAAAGCTAAGTCTTAAAAAGGTTCACCAAAAATAATGATCTACCTGCTGAAAGCCAAACCACCAGCAGCTGTTGGAGCGTCTCCAGAAAAGAAGTCAAGGTGATTTAATCTAAATGTAAAAGTCTCAATTATCTTGGTATTATGGGGTCACACAGTGACAGCTTTGTAATTACAGCCTACGTGCTATGTACAGTTAATACCATTCAATTACAAGTCAGTTTACTGAAATATATTCTTACCTTAAAAGCACTAGGAATTTTGTGGTAGATGGAAAATTTGGGCCAGGGGAACAACTATAACCACTTGAGCGAAAATAATCGGTGTAGCACAACTGCTGAAGTGACACCTTTAACAGATAAACCATAAATTTGATTAAAATGACCCAAATATTCTCCTAGTAGTCTATTTTTCATACAGAAGATTTTGCCTTAAAATGCCTGCTAACCATGTTCAGTTGACAGATGAAACTGTCAGAGAAACTGTAGCTCGTAAAGAAGAACAGCTTCTGGTTTTATGGAGCTTTGTTTTGTCTCAGCAGTTTATTATCAGAACTTGCCTCCTGCAGCCTTTGCAAACTCAGTTAAATATTTGCAGTCTCAAAGGCAACCTGTGGGACCCTCAAACGTGTAAGGATAACAAGTAATCTAAACTTAGTTTCAAATCAACCCCCCAACCTGAAACCTCACCTTGCCTGAGTGTTTGCAGGAATCAAAAGGGCTTCTCCCCTCTTTTCCATACTGCGGAAACCTTTAACAGGGTAAGTATTTATTACCTGGAAAGCCCGTGGTTGCCATCTGGGATGGCTTTTTGGATATCCAAAACGCGTTCCCACGTGGCTAACTATCCACATGGCAGAGCTGTGGATCAGTACAGAACTGCTATTTTTCCTCTGTATAATTCAATTGCCTCATCCTTGTCCCACAGGTGGGCTGATGAGAAACCCAGAAATACTCTAGAAATACTGCAGGATGTGGAGTCACTGCAGCACATTCAGTGAAATAAATGCACAAACAAATCTCCCATAACGATGAAAATCTACAAACATTCCCAATGCAGCAGGTGGATACATCAACTGGCCATCAGAAAAATGGACAGAACACATGGAAAATGAAACTTAAAAATGCAGTTGTAAATACACACAGTCATTGCCTTGAAAGGAACGTGTCTCTGGTCAGTGGTAAATGCTTCCTTTTACATAGTAGCATTTTCCTCAAGAATTTAATTATTTAGGAGAAAGGTTTAGAATGTTGTGTGTATTAGGAATGGTGTGTGTAACATAAAATAAAATCCAATCTTCCCATCACCTCGGGTTTGGAGTGTCTGTCCATAATCCTCTGTCAGCACAAACATGTTTTGTTTTCTCTGCCCTGTGAGGAGGCCTCTCCCCTCCCTTCTACTTTCAGGCTATCAGCACAGGGAGCCTTTGCCCACCACCACACTCCCCTGCTCCTCAGCACAAAGGGCAGCAGGTACTTTTCTGTGTATCAAAAATCTGCTCTTAGGCACAGGAATGCTCAGACTGTGAATCCAAACCAGCATAACAGCCAGTCTTTTTTCAGACATACAAGTATCACCTGTTAATTTTAAAACATCACTGTAGTTGTGAAAAGACAAAAATACAGACTCTTTCCAACTGAGTAGCACCAGTAACATTTAAAACCTGCATGTTTTGACTGTGGTTTTGTATTTCAGAAGCAGAAGCTGCATAACCATCTGTTAAATACACATAGGTGAGAGAAGCAGTGATACAGAATCCACACCCAAAAACACAGGTTCAAGGCTGAAATCTAAAGTGGGCACCAACATAAGATGCTTTCTGTGGCAAGAGCTTTGAAAGAGACTCATTCACAGAGAAAAAAGCACTGTGACAATTGGAGGGGCAATGGGGAAGCTTAAAGACAGCAAGGCAGGCTGGAATACATCCACCAGGAGATATTTAAAATTAGTTTAAAGCATCGTTCAGCTGAGCAGGGAGCTGACAGAGCTCTGCAGAGGGAGTGAGGCACCACAGGAGAAAGCCACTATTGCAGGAAGTCAGGAAACTTGAACTTGATAAGAATTTGAGAATACTGATCCATGAGGACAAATGGTTAAATGACAGAGTTATTCCTAAAGATGGAAATTATATTCAATTAGAAAAGCCTTCGGTGATCACTGACAAAGTTATCTATACACATCCAATTCAAAAAGTTAAATGTTGTCTCTTTTTTGGATCAGCCTCTCCAATTTTGTGGTACGCAGTACCTTACCTGCCTCTACAAATAAGAATCTGTTATTCCAGATTCCATGGCAGACAAAAGGATGTTATTTCTTCCACTAAACTTTGCTTTTGGGACAGAACAGATGTAGTTCCTTGTGACTGTAAGAAATGAAGCACTGAAGTAATTACTGATTATTTGCACAACCAGGAAAATGAACAAACTCTGTTCTACTCTGAGTTGGAACAAATCAAATCTACAGAATAAATAAATAAATAAGGGTTTGTTTGGGTTTTTAAGTTATGATCATGTGTGTGTGAGAAAGCAAGATCACATACAGAGATGGTCAAGTGAACACAAGATCTGGCCAATGGCTACAGTGGAGAGGAATAAATGTTAAGATTATACAACATCCAGTTTAAGATTTTTTAATCCAGTTTATTAAATATTGCTTTTTGGGGACATGTTTACAACAAGCCCAAATAAATTGTTTAAGGATTCAAAGCAGTCATATTAAAATACAGTTTCAATATAAAGTTTGTCACAGTTTTACAGTATTCAAAAATGACAGACCTGCCTTAAAAAAAGACTATTACACCAAAACATAAGAAAAACAGAAAAACAAACAAGTTTGGCATTTTCATAATCTTTATAGTATAAAACAGAATATTAAATCTATTACCAGCAAGCTGATACTTCAATCTATTACCTAGTCTGAAGTGTCTCCCATTAAAACACACTATACAACAGCACTATACAAAAGTTGTGGTGATACTCATGTGATGAAAGTGCATCCCTGAAAGTTTGCCAGTTTATATTTAGCTCTTAGAAAAAAAGGTAAAATTAAAACGTCCTCTTTTAACTGAAGGCTTTATTTTTTATTTTTTTTAATATATTTTTTTTGCTGTTTTGTCTCACTTTCAGCCTTCTTTTAAAAGTGTCTAGGGACGCCCCCCAGGGGGCAGCGTAAGATTAACCATCAAATCACGAACGGCTGCAAATATTGTGCATTCACCTGGAACAGGGAAAAGAGACAGGTTAGCACCGCGCCCCGGACAGCCCTTCCTGACTCTGGAACAGGGAAAAGAGACAGGTTAGTCCCGCCCCCGACAGCCCTTCCTCGCCCTGACACCCCCCGGGACCCCGCGGGGCAGGGGCTGGGGGTGCCCCATACGTGGCGGCTGCGATTCCCAAATCCCAGCCACCTCCAAGGACGTCAGGACTTGCTGAAGTAGCTCTGGCTTTCCCAGCAGGACCACTCTTATTGGTCATGAAATTTCAGTAAGCTCTGAACTCGCCACTGCTTTTGAGTGTTAGATTGAATTGAGGCAAGCATTTATCTCAGTCCGAATTGTTCTGTGGGCTATTAATTAAATGCACCACATCTTGCAAAGAAAATAACCCAACTTTTTCAAGTTTTATTTCTATTGATTATGAGCAGAAACTACACATTTCAAAAGGCTCAAGCCTGAAACAGCTGGAAGATGTTTTCTGTCCTTAGCCTAGTCTTGGAAACATTATTAATTCCAAGACTGGGCAAAAGTCAGAAATCTGTTTCATTCAACCAAATTGCTCTGGCTCTACCCTTGACATCTAAACTACAAAATAAAATACAGAGCAAGTGGACTGTTGTTTCCAACAGCTGAGATCTAATATAGAGAGGAAAAACCAGCCACAGCTACCTCGAGTTCTGAATACCAGCACTTGTTGACAAAAAACCCACACATTCTGAATAGCTTAAAGAAGTTAAAACTGACACAAGCAAAAGGGGTTGATTAGAACAACAAAAGGTGAAGTATCAGGCAGCTGTGATTTTCATCTACTGTTTCCTGGTAAAAGAATACAAATAGCCACTATCATACCCTGGTCACTGTGGACTGAATTTTTCCTGCATATTTCAAGACACATCAATTAGAAAACATTGAATTTTGCTGCTGAAGGAGCAACAGTGTGAGCAAAGATGCAAGAGCAGAGCCTGTTGGGTTGCATTAATCTTAACTGCCAAACTAGGGATTCCCAGGATTATTCTGGGCAAGTCATTATCATATCAAAGCTACAAATCTGGGCTAAACAGCATCCACTGAATCAATGAAAATCAGACTGAAAAATGTTGAGTTGTGAAGTACTTCAATAAACACCACGAGTCTCTTGAGCTCCTCTCTAAGTGTCACCTCCAGCATCCTTAGGGACTTTAATTTCCTTATCAGACTGATGTCTGTTATATACTGCAGGTTGTAGACTTACAGCTCAAGTTTAAACCTATTATACCAGGGCATTGATTCCATCTCAGTCCATGCAATTATTTTCCCAAAGTTAAGTATTTTTTCCATGGAGGCATAGGTAAAGTGACCTCAGGAAGACAGTGTACTCACAAAGAGCCACCATTTTACTGTTAAACACAGCAGAATGTGTTTGCCCACAGATCTGAAAAGAAAACTCTTCCAAGAGAACTTACTTTTCAGGCACTACCATTTTATTAAGAGGAAAATTAAGCTGAATACAAAATACTTTCTCACAAAGAGAGAAAGGTAAAAAAGATACAGCCAGAATGAGGCAACACTGATTCCAGGTTACAACAAAAGTGCCAGTAATATCGTACGTGCATGATGGGAGGCCCTGGTCCTTCCTGACTCCAGCAAGGAAAAATTCCCTTAACCAAGCAGATTGCAATCAGTGCAGCAGAAGAGCTAACAGGTATGAAAATCCTGGACACAGCACAATAGGTTCAGAAGAGAAAGCATATACACCTGGGATCTCCTGGGTACTGCTGTTTTAAGTCTCTCAGCTATCTACTTTCACCTGCTGGCTCCCCTATCAACTTTCAATGGCCAAGAAAAGAAAGTATCTTGTTCTCTTTTATCAGCTACCATAATGTATGTTTTGACAATAAGGACACAGGAAATTGCATTTCAAGTGTCCTCATGAAAGATCCTACTTTGGCTGGGTGGAGGTGGAAATAAATAAATAAATCCATACAGACTCATTCTTTCTTTTAGAAGTCAGAGGAAGGACTACAAAAAATGTCCTCTGCTGAACCAGCTGCATTCTTACTTTCCTGGATAAGGTCCTGCTTGAGGCCACAAGCTCTTTTCCTATGCATTTTCCCCCCTGTCTATACCCTGCTGCCTGTGCTGCATTCCCAAACTGCTTCAAAACTTGCGCAACAAACAAAAATTGTCCATTCTGATCTATCTAATGACCATCAGAAAACATCTCACCCGGGGATCTCAAGAGCAGCTTTGACAGTTACTCCCTATACTGTGGTACTTTGTGGAGGGTTTACTTTAAACCACAATTTAGTGCAATAAAACAAAGCAAAGCAAATATCTCCCCTTCACCATGCCAGGGGAACTCGGTGGGGAGCACCTTGCAAAAGCAACACCTGAAGTTTAGTAAACATATTTTGAAATAAAAGTACTATACAAACAACAGCTCTGTACCACATACAGAACTCGTACAGGGAACCCTGCATGCCCTCAAGGCTATTTTCTCTCCTATTTACCTACACTATTACTATATGTTAAACAGAAAAAGCTTGTTAATTTAAATCCCATCACAATTTTCAGAAATGTATGCATACCCACACCAATTTAAGACAAACACTGCTCATGTTCTAGCAATCAAAATAATCCATCAAGCAGAGTTGAAGTTACCACATAATGACAAGATGAATAATGATACAGAACAGAAGTAAGAGTCAACCTCTGGATTCACAAATTCAACCTATTCACTGGGTTATTGGAAAAATTTTGTTCTTCAGTAGAACTGAAACTTATTGTTCTTATGAGTCATCTGTGTATTAGGACCCCAAACCACTGCTTACAGACAACATGCTGCCCAAAGAATCTGCTACTGCTGTTCAGCGTTTCGGATACTAAAAAAAATAAACAGCATGACAAACAAGAGGGAAAGCAAAGCACAACGTTGCTCACAGGGCACTACCTACAGGCCAATGAACATTCAGAACAACCTAGCTCAAACACTTCACAGCACGTCTGGTGGACAGAACTGTACGCGCCTCTGTTAGTGGACACACTAACAAAGGAGTATACAGTCACTCCAGTTACTTTATAATCATTCACAGCACACGGACAAGTTCTGATAACTATTTTAACATCCCTATATATTCTACTGTTAAGCTGAATAACTTCATAATTACCCATGGAAACTGACACTTGGATATAGCGTATTTCTTGTGACTCACTCTGGGCCCATTTGTTAAAAAGTGGGACTCCTACTGAGCAACAACTGTGGGGCCAACAAGAGGTGCATTCTATCACTTGGGCAGGGCAGCAAAACCCAGCCTGAATCATCAGTGCAACCTTCTGCTGTGTCGCCAGGACTTGCTATTATGTATTGCCTGTCACATCAGGAGTTTGCAATTACTAAAGAAGTAAGATAGAAACCAAGAAGAATTCAGACTCAAGAGAGGTTTAGTTTTACACCGGAGATTTGTCACAGATGTCTGGGTGAAGAGAATATATCTACTGGACATGTACAGTACCTGGTCGTGGTGAATTCAGTTCAGCAAACCTCTTTAGAATATTGCTAACCAGCATTGGAGCAGCAACAGAAGAGTTCTGCTGCCTGGGAATGTCAGCCTGTTGCGTTGTACCCGATGCCATATCATAAATAATTGGGACAATAATACTAACAGCTTCCTGTGGGACTGTTGTTTTCTGTGTTAGCTGGAGCTGTGGGGAAAAAAAATCAAAAAGTGTGTTAAGTTGAATGGCCACATACTTCAGTAAAACTTCTGATACAGTTAAAAGCTCCATGCCTACAGACAGCATGTATTTCCACCCCTCAGTTTTCAGACATCAATTCTGTCACAGAGAAATTATCAATCAGGTGGAGACTACTTTCTTCTCAAAAGCACCCCACAGTGAGCATTACCTCAGAGACAACACTGATATGGATTTGTTCCAAACATCTAATTCCTGCTCTCCTCTCCCAGCACCACTAATGTGCACATCACCTAATCTAGGTAGTTTAGTTAGTGCCTCAAAGAACAAAACACTCAGAAGCTGAGCATTTGAAGATGCAGCCCAGAGGGAGCTGAACTTTATATATTGTCAGCATCTCCCCAAGAACACAAAACATGCGGAGTTGCTGTGCTTTTACAGAAA
The DNA here is from genome assembly GCA_013396695.1 of Sakesphorus luctuosus. Classification (NCBI taxonomy): domain Eukaryota; kingdom Metazoa; phylum Chordata; class Aves; order Passeriformes; family Thamnophilidae; genus Sakesphorus; species Sakesphorus luctuosus. Next base: position 728,566 of record VWZD01004428.1, on the reverse strand, counting down.
GGAGAATATGCATATGAACTGAACTCATTACAAGAGATGCACATAAATCCAGGCTTCCAAGCAGCAGAACACTCTCAGCTATTACAGCTGTCAAATACAGCAGGCTTGTGTTTTGCTAACCTATGATGATTGCAGAGACATGCAGCCCACAGAAGGTTAAAACAGGTATCTCTACTTACAAAGAACAACATTTTGGATTTCAGCACAACAGCAGGTGTTCCTGGAGGTGCAATTGGAGGAGCACTGGGAGGAATTGTTAAACAAAACTGCACATTCCATTTCAGCTGACTTGCCTGGTCAGGGAACTGTTCAGAAAGAGCAGCACAGGGAAAGAACAGCAAAGGTCTCATGTCAGTGACATACATGGCTATGAACCAGGGAAACATTATAAAGCAGAATGTGCCTCTTTGGCTAAACCTGAAGATGTTGCCAAGTTTGGCAAAGTCAGAATAGCTCTGAAAGAACTGAACATGGGACAAACAAGAATACAATCAGAAAGATGCCAGTCAGCCTATGCACATGCCTATTGAGCAGTAACATGGTTGCAGATTCTCAAAATCACCAGTTTAAAGAAGAAATTTTGGGAATTTACAGGAGAGCTAGCAGCAAAATGAAAACTGCTTTAATAACATTAAATAACATATATATAAATTTAGAGTAATTAATGTGTTTGTAGATAAACACACGGGGGGCGGACCCATGGTGTAGTGGAGAGCACTTGGTCACCGACTCCCAAGGTCGCGAGTTCGAGTCTCAGTACGGACCGTCCCCCTGGCAGTTAAATGCCTCCCTGCCATCCCATCCCGTCAGATCTCGGATGCCCAGTGGGGTCAGCCCCGGTTAGTACCGGGTGCTGTAGATAGTCCTAAAGAGTCTTCAGTGTCACTGTGCAAGCTTGCTCGGCCGTGGCAAATGAACCTTAGGACTTAAACGGTGGGGCCAGTTCTGTGCACACTGAGCCTCACCTAAAAAATCCACTGTGCAGACTCAGAGGGCACACCCACATGGGGTGAGCCCTTCCCAAATCTTCGTGCACGAAGATTGGCCAGATAAACACACAACACCTTTAAAAAAATATAAAAGTTTTGTGAACTAAGTTAACTTACCAGCTCTAGTTTCATGATGTGTACACAGTCCCTCAGGATATGAGTGGGAGCCCCTAGTAACTTCGTGAAGGCTATCAGCGTGTTTGCTTTAAAAGGTGGTCCTGCAACCTAAAGAAAAACACTTTTTAGTAGTGCCTATTTAGATAATAGCTGTATCATTTAGTATGTAACAGCACAGCTGTTAATTTTATATTTTGCAGCCCTTACACATGCCAGTGATCAGCAGTACCACTCAAAACACCACCAGAGATTAAAAGCAATGCACAAAAATTTAAACATTAATGATTTGAATACACACCCTTGTTTCAAAGAATTTCTCCAACACCTGCAACTCCTCTGATTTCCACTGTCCTGTATTTTCAGGTGTTACTTTCAGTTGCAAGGTCTGATTGGTTTTAGGATTGAGAGCTACCCTGCACTTCAGCGCCTCCGTCTTAAACATAATTACACCTGGTTCATTGGAGTTTATTAACTGTAGCTGCATAAAAAGAATTAGTCAATTAGTCACTCATTAAATAGCATGAACTCACACACACTCTCTCTCTCACTCCCTCCCCAGAGTGCAGTGATCAACCTCTCTTTCCAGAAAGAAATACATGATATTTGTATACAGGTAAAACTGCCTTGAGAATTAAGCTTATGCAAGATTTGGCTTCTTCCTCTGTCACTGAATCCATGCCAAAGAAGTGAAGAGGCACACACTGTCTGTCCCAAATCCTAAAGCAACATTTCTGACTGAGTAGTTCAGTTAATGTCAAGTAGTAACTGATTTCTTGGGCAATCCTGCCAAGCAGTGGCTTCCACAGTAACCCTGTGGCTGTTCCAGTTACCTTCTAATGGACAGGCTAAACTCACAGAAGCCATGGCATCTGAAAATCTGCTCACAGTCTTGCCATCACACCAGTTACCAAATTTCACCTCACCAAACAGATTTTCCACCTCTAATTTGTGTGGAAAAGAAGCAGAACTAAATTATTTTTCTAAATTTTGACCTTTCAGATGGCAAAATTCAGAAGTATAGCACAAGTCTAACAGTAAATAGTTATTATATTTGACACATTTCAGTTTGTCCCCAATTTGAAACACATGGAGTACAGAAGCACAAAAAAGAACAATTGGGAAGTCACACCCACAGGTCAGTACAGAACTTAAACCATACCGTTTCCTGTTGTATGATCCTCTGAAGATGCCGCCTCATAATCACTGATCCAAGGAATCGCTCAAGGGGGGAGCAAAGATAGCTGCCAGCTAGTCCTGGCACAAGCCCAGGGGTAGGAGAGGGCAAGAGCAGAATATTCAAGGCACTGTGGGTGAGGATTGTAGGAATGGATGCAGCCCAGGAGCGCTGAGGTAGTTTCCGAGGTGGAGGCATGCTCGTCGGCATGGCTTGGGAACCTGCTGGAGCACAAAAAGTACTTGCAGTAAGGAGGGATTTAAGCTGAAACACAAGACATGTGTTCACTTGAATTGGTATCACTATAAATCAGTGAGTTCTCTGGGCCAAAGCTTAATAATTTAAGAATTTGGCTGCCTAGTGATAGGCATCAGATAGACAGAGTTAGTTTTGACCCTCCACCCATGCAAAGAATCTCAGTAACACTAAAACCCTACTCCCCTTTCCTCTCTCTGCAGCATGCCAGCAGACAGCAGGTTGGCACAACAAACTCAGTGAGATGTAAAGATGGCTCAATCAGTCGTGCAAGAGCAGCATTACAAATCTACGATGTGCAAAGTTAGTATTTGATTTGGCAAATGTGCCTTATCATTGCTTTCACTCTGAAGACTTTTCTCTCTGTCACAGAGTTCAGTAGTTTCAGACAGATTTCTGCACTGCAACAAGAGGCTTAATTTCTGTAGCTATTTTAATGCACAAGGGACTGTTAGGCTCACACACAACTACCAAAAGGAACAGAAATAGAAATGTTAAACATGAGCGTTTCACGGTTATAACACTGATAAAGAAGCCTACTTGTTCCAGCTCGTGGGGAATGAGAGGCATCAGGGACAGGTGAGTGAAGGGAAGGGTTGGCTGGTGACATTCCAGGCATCCGTGCTGCTGGTGATGGACCAGAGACCTGGGGAGATCCTGGCCAATTCCCTGCACGCTGACTGGGTGACATCATGGTGTATGGTGAGCTTGGGTCTATGGTACCTACAGATGTTACAAGACCATTATTATTTCTTTAAAAAGTAAAATAAAGAAACCTAAAAAAGCTCTTACCAAAATCTGTAAAGTATGAAAGTGCCTGGAAGCTTTTAGACTACATTTTACAACCACATAAAAAACATTAGTGGGGGGAAGGGAGTAAAAATCAAGGTACAGATTCAAGTGTTTTCAGGCTGATTTTATAAAAAAAGTAAAATACAACTGAATCTTAAGGAAACTTGTCAAGTTCAATACATAACAGGTTCTGAACTAAAAGGAGCTCTTGCCTACAGACTTGGACTTCTACTGCTCCTTAGCAAATGGAAGTCTCAGCTAGACTGTTCCTCATTTATCCAATATCTTGCAGTTATCTCTGCAAAAGCATCTTTGGTTTTGTATTCTGCTACAGAGACTGATCAGAACAAATTCCTTAAACAGTCTGTTGCAAATCTGTCTCACTTTGTTAATTTTAACAGTTAAACTGGTGTGCCCAAATTACCATGCGAACTGTTCATTTATTGTGATCTATAGAACAGTTTCCAGTGCACTGTGATTACACAAACAATTGTTTAGGCAGCTTTCCAAAAGAACAACCTAATTAATAAAGGAAACAACCAAAAGGCATGTTGCTCACATATATGTATGTCAAACCAGCCAGACTTTTGACAACGTTTTCAAATTGCAAGTATTTAAATTTCTAACTTGTTCCAGTTATTTTCCAGGAAATGTAAGCAGTGCAAATCCATGAACTAATCTAACAAGAGACAATGCTCATTAAAAGCTGCAGCCACTGTTCTGCTACAAGACCACATGGAATTTCCCCACATTAGTAAGCAGAAAGGGGTGACTGATTGTCAATTTTTAAACGTTAGGAACACTTCAACATGCCATGCAGCTTCTTTTGCCTACTGTTAAGAGTTACACCCACATATATGAAAAGAGCTACTCGAGCCAATTTCAAAACACGAATTTTTCTCAATTAACTTAAACCTGTCTGAGATTTCAAGAAGCAAATCTGACTTTCCTGTAACTGCATATACACCTGTTAGTAAAGAACTCACCATGTGGGCTGGCAAAGTTAGCTGTTTGTCCCATTGTGATTCCAAGAGAGGAAGGTGAAGGAGTTGGACCAAAAGATGCTGGTGATGGTGCTCTTAAAGCCCCACTAGGTGAGCTTGCAGCATGCAAATTTCCTGATCAAAGACATCATGTCACTTGACATACACATTTCCAACCCTTCTGTTCTACTTTTTTCCATCAACTGCTCCCTCCATTTTAGGGAGACAGCAAACAAGATTCAAGAGAATTTGTTTTTACAAAGGTTTTATTTTGCACATGCATGAGTGTCATATTTTTCAGACTGGTCTACCACACAAAGGAAACTTCCCAAAATATTTGGGTTGAAGAATGGCATTTCCCCACTGCCCAGGCCTTCCCCAAATTTAAGTATTTTTCAGCTGTTGTGCTACAAGAGCTGGGAGCAGAAAGCAAAGCTTTGGTGATGAAAAGCTTCTCTGAAGAAGCAGGTATTGAAAATTAACAGGTTTATAAGCTGTAAGAAGTTATAAGCTGTAAGAATGAAACAGTCCCAAGTATTACACAGCTAAAGATAACAGTTTCACTTAATGGGGTGTTTTTAGCTTCAAAATGTACTTTCCAAAACATGCATGGCAGGACTTCATTTTTTTTATTTTGCAGTGTAACGTGCATTCTCTTGGCTACCCTGGGACTAAACATAGATCAAATAATAGAAACAACATGCATGCACAGAGAGCTGCAGGTGTATTTCTAGCACATGATTACACACAGACTCCCAGCCATCCTACCTGGTGACTGGGTGTGCATCATGGATGGGGACGGCGTCACTGTGTTGTGGTAGGAGGTGGGTGGTGAAGTGAGAGGATACGCTCCTGATGCTCCTGCCTGTTTTGCAAATGGCTGAAATTGTCAACACAGGACAACGAAAATTTTTGATCATTTTGTACTAAAACTGAAGTTAAGCATGTGCAGGAGAAGACTAACGGGAGCTGGGTCTTACAGGTCCATCAATACACCTGTTTGCTTTTCTGTATCACCTTGTTCACTGCTTACTATTATTTTCAGTTTCTTCTCAAGACGTAACACCTCTGTACCTCATTCCTTTCAACTGCAACCCTCTAACAGCAAAGCCCCCTGACTCCCCCTCCCATCTTTTATCTTAGACAGTTGTTTTCCCTCCCTCAGTCCTTTGCTTCTAGGCAGACAGTCTCATGTGACCTTCCAAAGCTGCTGTTCATATGCTATGGGCGGTTTACACTGGAATGAGAAATGGCAAAATAAATTAATACGTTTTGCCCGAAGGGGAATTTCACAGCAGAGCAGGTTTATAGTCTCCCTTTCCATTCTGTTACTGCTAATCCTTTTAGAACATAAAGTTCTTAAAAACATACTGTTGTAGAAGACAATAAGCATGTATTTTGCCTGAAGGGTACCTGTTGTTGTGGTTGCTGTGGTGGCTGCTGTGGTTGAAGTTGTGATATCAAAGAATCCATCATGTCTCCTCCGATAGGAGAAGGTGGGTTATCATCTTCATTTACAGATCTCCTCCGTGCATCCTGATTGCTGTCCACAAACATGTTCAGGAATGTCTGTGGAAAAGGCAGTTTTGTCAGCAATTTCTCTGGTTAAAATTTATTACATAAATGAACACAGTATTTGCTGGGCTTTAACAGTATCTTTATTAGCTACAGCACAGAAGATACAGTCAGGTCTCTGAACTAACTCCTAGAGGGCATTCATTAATTACAGTATAATTAGTTTGCAAAATATATCAATTCATAATGGAGACACCTTGCTCATTAATATCTCCAGAAAATTGAAATACTAACATTTTTCTTTTCTTCCTAAAAGTAAAGGAAGACCCTACACCTGAAAACAGCTGTTCCAGAATTTATCAGTATCCAAAACCTTCTGTATCACATCTACAACTGCCCTGTTTGGGAAAGAACACCCAGGTCACCTCCTCCACAGCATTCTCTTTACCCAGAGGAACCTGCTAACTCTCTTGAATTACTCCTCCTCTCCCTTTCCAATCTAATTCTCTTATACTTTCCACTGGTATCTACAATCACCTTCCTCTTCCCATCAGCCTTCCACTTGAAATTCATGAAAAAGATGGATGTTCAGGACCAGTTAAATGCAGTGCCAGACAATAAGTATTCAGTTACAACTATCAGAGGAAAAAATCAGCAAAATAACCTGTTTCTCAACTTGTGCCACTTTCCAATATTTCAGTACAATAAGCACTGGTACAAGTTGCCCTCAGGTATTTTGTCAGTGTGCACAGATTCATTTTTCAGGAAGAGCAGACCAGCACTGTGTTTAGAAGCAAAGCCAGAGGCTCCTGACACACACTGATGGGCACTATTTTAAAAGAGAAGTTTTTGTCTAGAATCGTCGGTCATGGAGCACTGTCTCATCTGCAAATACGAGCACTGTACTACCACACCTCACAGTCTGTGAGGAACAGCTGCTGGTAATCCTGGAGAACACAGAGCTTAGTCACAAAGCTTCAGCAAGTTTTAACAAAAGGATGCCTGAAGCAGCCTCTAAGTTATTTTATTACACAGATAAGGAAAAAACCCTCAAACCCTAGCACTTGATGTTAGTTTTCTGAAAGGAAATATTTCAATTCAAACTAATTAACGAATCTACTAATAAATCAGAAATTTTCTTCTGTGCTCAGAATTTTGGACGGACTGTAGCTCTTCACAAAACAAGCTCCACAGAGCTCTTCACATCAGATCCATACTTGAAGTTAGAACAACATATATTTACAACATGCCAAAAAACAGAGTAACAGCCACCTTTAGTCCAGGTGCAGGGTAAAAGCCTTCAACTATTTTGCTGTTGTCAAAGAGGCTGTAGGCCCCGTCCCGTATGGCCACCACGCCGCGGCTCCGGCAGTAGATGTCAATGCAGTACATGTTCCTAAAAGCCAGCCTGATGTGTGTGGGGGACTGTGGCAGGATGGAGAAACACTGATAGGCAGTGTTGGTGCGTTGAGTCAGCCCCAGCATGGGCACAGTTGGAAGTTTGTTGATGGCATTTAATGGAGCCTGAGTGTCAAACAAAACCTGAGGGAGAACAGATATTGAGAGATCAGGCAGCTTTACCTAAAAGCAAAGGTCAGGGAAAATAATCCAACCCAAGACAGCTTCTGGCAATGAGATCCATAAACAATCATAACACACACGTTATTTCAAAGAGAACAGTTCAATCAGAATTCAGCTCTTAAATATCTTGCAATTTGCTTGAGAGAAGTATTTTTTAGAACATTACCTGTAGCAACTGCACCACATTTGGCGTCTTATTAAACATCTCCTGGAGCTGGTGCAGAATTGTGTTGTGACAGTTACTGCAACCTGAGTTTGGGCCAACAGTTCCCAGTGAAATGTGGAACTTCTGGAGTATGGAGTTCCACTGAATGCTGATCTGCAATGTCATGAACATAAAATGGTCTTGGGAGCTAGAACAACTAGGTTGTAATAACAAGAGGTTATAACAAGAGATTGTAACAAGAAAGCTGGTCTCATTTAATTCTTTCCCCAACTTCTCATCAAATCTCAACAGATTTCTAATTCACCTTCCTTAAAAGTTGCTGAGGTTATGAAGATGAAAAGGCACTGTTAGCTTTAACATCCATTTAGCCAGCTGGATCGTTGGCAACCACAGAATTGGGCAATTATATTAATGCAAGTCAACCAAAAAGAAAAAAAGTCTTTTCTCCCAAAGGTGAGATGGAGAAAATTAAACTTGAGAGATTCGTGCTGTAGAGAACTGATTAATGAGTTGCTGGAGGTGGACTGGCTTTCTTACATCACATCACACAAAAATGAGGATTGGGCATACTACTATGTAAGGAAATTACCTGCAAAATCCAGACTGCTGCTCTGGCTACTTAGACATATATGTGTCTCTGTGTATATATACATATGTATATATGTGTACATATATATATATATACATACACATACACACACACTTCCCAATAAAATTCCCATTAAAAATTCAGCTTAGAACATCAACACAAAATCCTTCCAGGAAGGAAATTTGAAATGCATCAGCTACTTTGCATCAGTCGCACACAAAACAGGTCTGTAATAAATGTGCACTTTCTTCCTCCTCTACCTTGCATTTAAGGCAAGGGTGTGAGCAAGTAGTCAGTTATCAGAATAATTAATAATCTGTAAATTCAAATACTACAGAGGAAGCTAGACTTCTGAACAAAGGAACAGCACTGCTACAAAATAATTAAGGACCACCTCATTTGAAAGCACAGTACTGTATTTAAAACTTTGTTAGAGTCCTCTCCTCTAAGGCAGAACTGAGCACTCAGCTTACACATAACCACATATCCCAGTAAAGCAGTGACCAGTAGCAATACTTACAATAAAAAGGCTGCCACGCCAGCTTTCACAATCAGAATCATGTAGCTGTCCCTCCCACAATACAAAGCATCTTACAGAAATTCTCAGAAACTTTGAACTTCTAGCAACCCAGCAAATTAGCAATGCAACATCTTCTACTTCAGTGTTTATTCATCTATAATAATTTCATAATAATGTAAAACAAGGGAATATTCTGTAGTAAAATTCTGAGAACTCTAAGCCTACCCATTCTGTTTTCAAATATACATTTTAAGTGCACTTAGGAGGTACTTACTGAGCTCCCCTTGGTTGTTCCATAACAAAGGATAAGTTTTCGGTAATTGTAGATACGAACTTCTGAAAAAATGTTTAAGTGGTTGGGTATGTCTTGGAAGAGAAGAGGGAAAGCAGAGTGAGAAAACCACAGTAATCTGCAAACTATCATTTTTACAAAAAGGAGGTGGATTCTGTACCTGGTAAGGACCGTGCAAACTCCAGGACACACTCGTACAGCCGAGCAATGCTGTTCCAGTCGTTAAGGAACATCTCAACAACTTTGCGACCTCCAACAGGTTCAGACAACTGGTTTTCATACGTCAGGTAAACGTGACGGGTTGGCCCTGCAGTGTTTGGAGATGGGAAATACTGATCAAACTGCTGGTTCCTGAACTGTGGTTCACAAGCTATGAGTGAAGTGTAGGTAGCAACCATGGAGCACATTTAAATAACAGAAATGCATCAAGTCAGCAGTCAAAATTCTGATTCAGGTACACTGTGGATTAGAAATCTTAGGAGCAGACAGATGTCAATGCACTCCAAGACATTACTGGAATAGACAATGCAAAGCACAAAGAAACAAAGACTACCAGACTTCCTAAATAACACTTGCCTTGCTCCCTGGATGAAGTGCTATTAAGCGGGCAGTTTGCAAACACCAGCTCAGCCACCCATGTGCGATTATTTCTACCTTGTAATCGGAAAGTGCAATCAAGAAGAGATCGGTCCAGAGCCTTCTGTGTTTCCTCGTTTACACCTTTACAGGGAGGAATTCTACACAAGATAAAAACCAAAACCTCAGTTCTACACAGTACAGTTCCAAAAGTAACAATAGTACCTTCTAATATTTCCTAAATGACTTCCAAGTCTGGACATGAAAGAATGAACAAATCAACAGCAAAGAAAACTGGACTGCACAGTGAGATACCCTATTCCTCTTCAAGGACTGTACTAAGTCTGTCACAAAAGTACTCTGAGTTAAGACCAATTTTTATATGGATTCAACACCTACAAATTATAAACTGTTAAGGGATCTGTTGAACTGCCCTTATCTCCCTATCACCAATATGAAGCTCTTATACACAGAAACAAGCCAAAAAAGATGAAATTCAGTAAGTTCTGTGGCAACTTGAGTTTATTAGCCTTCCAGAACAAGCTTGCTCCAAAAGCAATGACCAACCTGGGAGTTCTGTTAGTACTCACTAATTTATTCATATCCCAATGTGTGAATTGAGCTCAGTGGACAGACTTAAATAAAGCTTAAGTAAAAACATGCCAAACTCTTTTTTCAAATCCCTTGAGGATCCATCCAGGAATTTCATGTTCCATCCTAGCTCACAAATTCTCTGCTCCTACGCAAAGTTAAAAAGGGTGAGGACCTGATGCATTTAGGGAATGATGCCTTTATGCTACTAGATATTTCTGCAGCATAAAAGGAGTTTTGAAGGTTTTACTCCAGGAGGTGTCTCTGGGGTTTGTGTTTTTTTGTTTTAAACTGATTTGTTGCAGGTCCAGTTAGTGGCTGGCTGTGGCTGGCATTCCTCACTAATGGCTACTATAAGAATTTTAAAAATAACAATTTCAATAGCCTACATGATACAAAGAAATAGCAAGTTTGTAGATGATGCCAAACTGAAGGGAGCTGGAGGACAGAGCTGCCATCCAAATGGAGGTTGGGAAATGCAGCTGATCAGCTCTGCTCTGAGCAGAAGGTTGGAACAGATGACCTCCACAGGTCCCTTCCACTATTACATTACTGTAGGGTTCTCAGATGTTTCCTCTACAAGTTGTTTATCACGCAATTGTCTTTTCTGGGATTCCTTGCATTTTTCTCTGCAGTATCACATAATAGCCAAATAACATATGGAGTATGTAGGCCTCTGATCTGATCTAAAATTGCATGTTCATTAATCATCACTGTATCTTCCTTAGCACTGCCTGGATTTTAGGATTGAGAACTGTCATTCATAGTGTTTTCAGAGCTCCCCAGTTCAGCCTAAAGAAAGAAACAGTTGTAGTTGGCTCTCTGTCTACTCTTATTTTCCTATTTCTACAGTCTTACTTCACAGGCAAGTAATTAAATAAATAAGTAAAAAACTCCCAAACAAACCACAAAATTTAAACAAACAAAAACCCACCACAAAAATCCTGCCCTAGTTCTCATACTTTTAGTGTCAACTCTGCAGACAAGCCTTTTCTTCTCTCAAGTGTATGTACAATAATAAAACAAAACACAGTGGGATAATCCTCTTACTTTAATAGACGTATTGCATGGCTGAAGCCATCTCCTTCTACTTGTACTCCCTGGTGAGGAATGTCCATATTAGATAACTAGGAATGAACAAGAAAAATGTTATCTTAAGTAAAAAGTCAAGAAAAAACCCAGCAACTTAAGGATTTTTCCCCCCAAGGATGACAGATGTTTCACATCCTCAAGCACAGGAAAGCAAAAAAACAGTCTGTATAAATCTGGTGAGATTGTTTCCCAATCTCACCCACATCCTGACACAGGATGAGTGTGTCTTTCATCCTCATTTTCCCTTTTCTTTCAACTTCTCAATCTTTTTGCAATGCTTGGTATTAGGGAACCAGTTCTAATAAGACTAGAGCAATCCAGTGTAGAACACTGAGTCACCCAGGCTCAGATGGCGGCGGAACTCCAGAGTGAGCAAAAGACCACGAGTTGGCCAAATAGTCAGGTCCAGACACAAGAATCAGGAGCAGTAGAGGGGGAGGAAGGAAACAAAGTGTTTTTAACACCTACCTCTATCCGAAGCCCTATAAACGGCATATTTGTATCACACATGGCTACAATATGAGCTAGCACTTTATTGAAGGCACAGATTTCTCCCGACCGTTTTGGTTTCTTGGGTTCTACGGAACATGGATCTCCAGATAACTAGAATTAAAATAAAGACAGAAGTACTCACATATCTGGAGTGAACACTTTGAAGAGATGTCAGAGAACAACCTCATTCATCTAAGTTACAAATGAATTACACCCTGAGCACAAACTCCTGAAAAGATCTGGTCCACTTCAGGACTGAAGCAACTCAGTTACAGACTGTCCTTAAAACAGTACTTACGTGTCACTAAGCTATTTCAGTCTGGGCCCAAGAAGTACAAGTAACTCTTATCAGCCCCTGCAAGTCTTTCAAAGACTACATATGGCACAAAGTGTATCACACTCTGCATGTTGAAGCCACTATAGCTGCCTCTGCTCAGAGCTTTGCCTTTGGCACAGTAGAGCAGCAGAGAATTAAAGACAACTGTTGCAAAAGTTTCCCAGCATCTCTTGTGGAAGAAGTCCAGAGAAACAATACAAGTCAGCTGTCACCCATACAAACCTTGAAAACAATGCTACTAAAGCTGGTATTGATGCTCAGAACACGTGTTAAGCCTCCATGCACCTTCACTACCCCCGTGGCTTTTGAAGCACATACCTTGCGCTTGACACCACTTTTCATTTGTTTCCCACTTTTTGTGTCTAGTACCAACTCTTCAATGTTTGGTTTGAACTGCTGTAGTAAAAGTGCAGTAGCAGGGCTGTCATCTCCTTCAGCATAGCTCACAGACAGGAAATGGTACTTGTACTCTAGTTCTGTGGGGTTGCCAGGAACGTCAAACATCTCTACAACCTATATTTAAACAAAATAATGAATTGAGACAATTCTCAGCGTAATACTATGCCTAATTCAGTTCCTATCCTCTCCTCCAAAGAAAAGACATAGTCTTTTTCAATATAGTAGTACTATAGCTAGGAAAGAGATCCAAGAAGAGAAGGAAGATCAAACCTTTCTGGAAACATAGAGACTGAGGAATGAACCTGTATGTGTTCTCTATAAGCCTGAGAGCTTAACAAACCCAATGAATGGGACAAGAGAGGAAGAGGGGAGAGTTGAGGATTACATCAATCACTTAGTTCCTAAAATTCAGAGTTTATAGTACAACAAACTGTCTGAGACAATCATGACTGGGAACAAAAGACAGAAGCAATTTTCAGTTACTTACAATGTAGTACTGCGGAAGGCGAGTGAGTTTGATAAACAGTTTGTGTTTGGAAAGGTTTCCCACTGGATGGCTGGCATAATTAGCTAGTTGAAGAGTCTCACTGCTCACTGTAGGCAGATGCTTTATAGACTGTTTGCAACGTTGCTGTCCAAGCCAGAACCTTACATTGAAATAAAGTTATTAGTACCTTGAGACTGGTTTCCATTATTCTAGTATAGTGCTGTGTATGAAGAGTATTAGTGTCAAATTCAGTGTCAGTCATATTCTAAGCCAATATCTATCATTGCTGCACAAGTTATATATAGGAAATTACATAGAAAATTTCATTACTTTATATTTTCTCATTACTATCTTTGCATCTTGTCTTCATTGTAACAGAGTTAATTCAAAAAGAAAAGCCCTGAAATTATTCGCTGAAAAAATGTTATATACTACAATACAAAATTACAACATAAAACAAGGAAGGGAAACAAAAAACATGCAGATTGCAGTTATTTTACAATCTGGAATCTTCAATTACATTTTGGTACAGAAAAGAAAATCTTTACTCCCATATGCTGGTAGGCATTCCAATAAAAAAATGTCACCAAAGCTGGATGTCACTCTGGATTATGTTCTAAACAAGTTTGTTCACCTGAATAGATCTGGACATGAAGAATCACATGCAAATTTATTTGCATGTTTAGAATTAAACTTTGTCCTACTCCAATGGATTTTGGCCATGGTGAAAGCCAGAAAGACTAGCTAGGATTGAAAGGGGCTCAGAAATGCATGGCTTGTTTTTTTGGTCAAAGTTCCACTGACAACAGCAGTGGAAAGTGTGGGTGCTCAGCTCCATCACATCATACCACATTTTTCCTCAGACACACATGTCAGATACAGCTGTTCTAAGAGACATTTTGTGGACTGCTCAGCTTCCTCCAAAACTGCAGCACTACCCAAGCCATTATCTCAAGCACATTATTTATAACTAAGGGAGGTTGATTGGTTTCTCCAGGGTGCCAGTTCTTCATGCATCATCAGGCTTCTTTTAGAAGCAGAATTCCTCAAATAGAGATTTCACCCTGCAATTAACTCAGAGTACTGGGAATTTCCAAAACAACAGAGCAGGTGGAACTCAGTTTTCATGGAGATGCAAACTGTGTATTAGTTGCTACAACCTCTTATGGCAGTCAAATATATCTTGTGCTTAAATCTCAGGGCTTTATGGAAGGAAGATTAGAGGCTTAAACCAGCAAGGGCTGAAGTGTTAGAAGACAAACAGGTATTATTTAAATCATCCTAGGCCACTTCCTGGTTTTCCCTCTGTATTGTGATAAGGGATATCATTCTTGCTGAGAAACAAGCACAGTTCAGCTATGGAAACTGAGTGGAATAAAGGAGATAGAAAATGAACGTCAAATAAGATCCTCAGGAAGCAAGTGGTCTGCTGCCGACTTCATGCAGAGTGTGCACATAGCAAAGCAAGGGGTACAGGTAAGGGGGAAAACTAAAGCAGGACTATGGAACCAATTCCAAGCAAAACCAGAATTTCCTCCACTGTTTAGAGGAGATGGCAAATACTCAACGTTGCTTAGAACAGTGAGAAAGTATAACCCCTACTGTGGTCAAACACAAAGCTATGCAAGTGTGATCATTCAAGATACAAATGTGGTGATTCATTCTATGCAAACCAAGTGAATCATTCAAGTCACTTACTTGAGCTGCTGAAGCCAAGGAATGATGCGCTTCATGTCATCATTAACAGACTTCTCTATGTCATCGAGTGTCAGTTGATCTATAAGAATATTAGGGGAGTGAATGATCTTAACATCTGTCCTTCAAACAAAATGTCAAACTTTCATTGGAAGTGCCTCATGATTAATCTCAGAACCATTTAACGGCCCAGGGTGGGGCTCAAAATGGGACCTTGAAAGATCATCTGGTCCAACCTTTTGTGGGAAAGGGAGCGTAGATGAGATTATCTAACACCCTGTCCAACCGCATCTTGAAAACCTCCAGTGATGGGGACTCCACCAAATCTCTGAGGGGGCTGTTCCAGGGATTGACTGTTTACACTGTAAAAAATTGCTTTCTTATATTGAGATGAAACTTCTCCTGGTGCAACTTCTGATTGTTGCCCCTTGTCTTCTCCATGAGGCTCATTGTGAAGAGAGAAATGAAGGTCCACAACAGATGATCCATATTGCTTGTAAGACCCCAGCAGTATGTTATTAAGCAAATAAACTAAAAGAACTCTCTTAACCTGAAACCTGAAGTTCAGAGTTGAACAGCAGTAACTCAAGATGTAAAACATCACATAATACAATTCTCAATCAGGTCCACATGAAATGATCATATCCTTTAGCAGCACAAGCCAGGAATCATGAGTCATAAAGAATATGCATTGCATTGCATTGACCCTAATAATAATTAGTCTGTTGTCCTCTTTAAAGATACCTAACTGAACTGTGACACTGAAGCTCCAAGATTCTCTTCTCCATTCCTCAAACTCAAATACCTCAAGTGTGGTGTTTATTTGCTCATAGAACTTTGCAGATTTGACAGAATTGTTCACAGAAAATTAACTCATAATGCACGGTTCTTGCAAGATATTAAATACATCCTGGTTTTGCATCTACTTACCAACACCATACAGCATCAGCTGAAACATGCCAGAGTGGAGATCAACAAATACATGCAGGCACTCTGATCGACCACATGGTTCCAAAATTGGAATGACAAGAGTTGGAAGAGCCGTCTCAATGAATGCTAAAGAAAAATCCATGTTGTTAATTTCACAGAAAATCCAAGCTTATCGTATTAAAACTTAGCCCATTATAATCACAAACCCTCTATGTTTTTATATAGAAGCAATCTTCACTTGCACATTATTAGACTGTTAACATAAGGAGGAAACTGCATATATATTTCTCTGTGAAAACAGTGACAAACCAATGAGAAAAGAAAGACCAAATTTGAAGGAGATTATTAATCTTTGAGTAACTTTTAACTCACTGCTTCATGATTATAAGATCACTTCAAATCCCAAAACTTTCAACAGCAGTTTAAGGGAAGTCTCACTCAAAAACAGTTGAAAACAGTGAAAAATTTGCTTTCAAATCTGAACATGTACAAGTTTAACAGTAGACAAATTTTAACTCTTGAACCCAGACTATAATGCTTTACCAGCCTCACCTATTATACTGCATTTAGAGCTATGAGTATTTTACAATTACCAATGCAGAATAACTTAAAGCTAAGTTTTGCTAATTCTGAAAACATTTCCCATAATACTTAAGTTAATGAAAAAAAGAACCACAAAGAAAAAAGGAAACCATTCCTAGACACAAATGGAAATGAACTTGAAAAACTTCAGCAGGAAACACATACAATTGTCATTAACATTGTAGCTCTTCAGAATGGCTTTCAGCTCCTGGAGTTTTTGATGAGATCTTGCATGGACACTGTCTATTAGGAGTTTTTCTATTGATAGGTGGTCAATCTGTAAAAAAGGAATGTACTTAAGCAAGCTGATATTCAATATGTGGATTTTCTGCATTAGCACACTGGAACAAAACTACTTAATAAAAGTCACTTTAGAAATAATTTGTTTCAAACTGTGGTGAGCCAAATGCACTATTAACTTGAGTATTTGGATCACTATAAAATACAACAAGCTAACATAAGCTTCTGACTGTGCAGCAGGCAGTGGGAGGGTTTTTGAGCTAAGATGAGAAGATGTAAAAGAAGTTTCACAAACTATGTTTGTACCACTCCCTGTGCAGACCTACTTGTCCTGGACTAAGGTTGGAGAATTTTCAGCTTAGCTTGCAGCCATTTCTAACTTGCTTAAGCCAAGGAAAAAAAAACCCCAACACAACCTCCCTGCAAAGCAACACTTTATTAGGACATGGTTGACTCTACACAAACACATGTGCACCTGTCACGGAAATCCAACACACTGGTTTTAGTCCTGCCAACAGGGTAGCAATGCAGTGGCAGACCCGGAATAGGTGCAACCCTGCTGAACTCAGTAGTATCTCAGGGCTTGCATCTACATCCTGTTGCACTGCTGGTGCTGAAGCTCATGCCTTCACTTGTATTCACTGTAACTTACTTGTGCAATCTAAATTACACCATTGGCATTTATATCCACTCACATTACATTCATGTTATTTACCTATTTTGTATAAGCAAAGCTACAGATTACTGCAAAACCTTTTCCTAGTTAACCTTACATTGCTCTGAAAACTGTTCAAGATGAATTAAATTTTAGTCCAACATAAGAGATAAATGCAGAAGTTGTTCATACCAGCACACAATTATACTGAATTTTAGTATATGCCTTCATATATACCAGAATGACCTTCTCCTAAAGACTGGCTTTCCAAGACAAGGCCTTAAAAATCAAGTGTTTATCCATCCACAAGTGCATTTGAACTCAGCAGCTGTAATGGGTTAAATCCTCCTCACTAAAAAGTGACTACATGTTCTATAGCTTCATCCAATTTTCAATAGGTTAATGCAGAATAACCTGCTTAGACAAACGTATTTGTTTGTGCCTTTGTTTTATAAAGTATCTTAAACAAACAGGATCACAGTGTACCATCTACGTCACTACAGCTGAGATCACTATTCAAACACTACAGCAGCAGTGTATGTACCATGGCTGATCATCTTTTTAAGCTCAGAGCAAGTAGCTACAAAGGGATTTAGCATTAACTTTGATAAATCTCAAATTTACAGTGGCCTTGTATCTTAATCTACAAACTGCAGACTTGATTCAGTGAGCTTAGACTGCGTCAGCTCCAGTGGGTCTTCAGCAGATGTTCTACATAAAGAACATTTTCCTGGTATCTTCATCAAATCCTACAGTATCTTCACTAAATTAACTGTATATTTAGTAGCCTAAATATGCTGGTTTAGGCTGTGAAATGAGTAAATGTTGTATATATTCACTATACTAGTAGAATTTCTACTCTAGAAGTAGAGTAGAAGGTGACTGTGCTTCACTAGGTTTCCCACACTCCTCTGTAGTTAAAAAATGGGTAGCTCTTGACATTCACCACACAGAACCTTGTCTGTCAGCCTTGGTAGACAAGATGGGCCAGGAGGATTAAATACAATATAAGTACAGGAGGTGAAGGCTACCAGCAGGAGAAAGTTCTGTGAGACGTGAAGAAACTGAGCTGGGGAGTTTTCACCTGTGGAAAAACCATACTGAAAGTGTGAAGACTACACCATTCACTCCAGTTTATTAACTCTCTTCCCAAACACGGTAAGAAATAATGAACAGACAACCTGATAATATCTCAGACCAGACTTGCTGAGGACAGAGGAGTTATATAACCCAGAACTCAGCTTCTCTTACCTATTATTAACTAAGATCTAGAACCAGTGAAGCTTTATCCAAGTAGGAAGCTGACTGCAGTGACTCATCCTGGATCATTTCAACAAACCTACTTTTAAAATACAGGAACTTGAACATTCAAATAGGCCATGATATAATCTGGTTAGTGATAATGTAAAAGTAAGCTTCACCTAACACTTGTAACAAGCAAACCACAAGAGCTCTTAGCACAAGATTTCCAAATCATAATCTAAGATTTTCTCAAGTGGATAGCACTGCTGGGCAGTCAACTCAAGTGACATGGAGAAGCTGGTTTTCAGAGGAAATTTACACAGCATCTCCAAGACAAGAAAGGGAAGAACTTTCTCTCTGTAATGCATTTCAAGCCACGCCCTAGTAAGTGAAACTTTGCTGTTGTTTCTCCTCTGGGTATATAATGCACTGTGAAGCAGGTGTAATTTTTAAGATGAAGGCAAGGACACTAATTTGTAACAACAATTTGAGGTCCCAACACAAACACAACTAGAAATAACACAAATGCTCACTAGAAATCTTAGAAACAATTCTTTAAATAGAATCAAAGAGAAACAAACTGACAATGCAAAGCACTTCAGTTTTTGATGCCTGCTGCAAAGCAAACCTTTACCTTCATGGCTCTTTCCATCAGTTTTGAATCACAGGCTGGCAGTGGAGGCTCATGAGATATTTGTAAGGGTTTTGAGACATCAGACTCATCAATTTTAATAGTGACCTTATGAACAGACGCAGTCCCCGTTTTCCTGCCAAGTACCTGTTGACTTAAAATAAAGAGAATACTTAAACCATGCAATTGGGATAGCAGAAAATCTGTTTTTCAGTACCTAATCCTTGATTCTGAGTGTTCTGATTAAAAATAACATTGTGTCAGCTGAACTAAAAAAACCCATTTATTTTAGTTTTCATTTTAATGCAGAACAGTTGATAAACTATAACTACATTAAGAAGTTGTAGATGACTGTAAATTCCACACAATCAGAAGAGCACTTGAATCTAGAGCAATTCAAGCAGTAAGTGCAGTAAAAGACAAAGAACTAATTAATTTTTAGGTATCTGTGTAAATACAGATTGATTTATAACTGCCTCCTGTAACCTGCTCACCTGTACATTAATGTACAACCCTTACTCCTTTGCAAATCAAGCAATATGTTTATGTACTTAATTACAAGAATTTATGAGTCTTACATCAAAAAGCACGCACAATTTTGAAAATTGTGGCTCAAGGTTGGTAAACATAATCCCTCCTGTCACTTTATTTATTATTGTTAACAGTCCTTTTGAAATTAACTTACTTCCAAACAGAGAGTGAGAGACACTTCCCTGCATGGTATCGCTCCACCTGCACGAGGTCACCCCAGCGCTCTCGAATCAGCATCAGTGTTTGTGAATGCAGGACTTCCAGCTGAAGGGCTAAGCAGAAGGAGTCTAACGTATGGAGTTAAGAAAATATAACACCTCCAGAAAGTCTGGGCACTACATAAACCTATTTCTGCACGCTACATAAATCCATTTGTCACCTAAGTCAAACAAGTTCTGGCCAGGTGGGAGTTGGTCCCTTCTCCCAGGCACTCAGCAATAGGACAAGGGGGCACAGGCTCAAGCTCTGCCAAGGCAAATTGGAGAGCAGAAAAAAAATTCTTTCCAGAGAGAGTGCTCAGGCATTGGAATGGGCTGCCCAGAGAGGTGGTGGATTCCCCATCCCTGGAGGTTTTTCAACTGAGATTGGCCATGGCATTGAGTGCCATGATGTGGTAAAGGGACTGGAGTTGGACCAAGGGTTGGACTTGATGATCTCAGAGGTTTTTTCCAACCCAACTGATTCTATGATTCTATGAAGATGCTGCCTGAAAACACACTAGTGTACCTATCCAGAGATAAAAACATATAAATAGAACCAAATATTTCTCAAAGGGGTTTGCCTTATTAGAAAGTCTTATCTAGGGCAGGTTGTTGGACAAGAGAGTGACAGGAGCTTTGCTTTATAGATTTTGAGCTGTCATTAGTGAAAAGATGATTACTAATAAAGAAATTCAACTCACCCTATAGTTACCACTAAACCCATCTCCCACGGTCACCCTAAAATAACATGATTCTCCTTGTTTCTGCAGAAACTGTTTCACTGCAAACCATTTCACACTGTCAAATGATTTGCCCTTTGCAAGTAGAAAATCACTGCACATGCTGTATGTATCTCTTCTCATTGTTCACACAGGTACAATGCAGTTAACACACCCCCATCAACTGCACTTTACTGCAGTTCTTGGTAAGCAAGAACTGTCAGCTCCCAGAGCTTCCAAGTCAGCTCTGTATTCCATATCCCAAACTAGTGTGTGTAATCAGCTGCTGCTGCTGCTGCACTTGCCACACAATCTGCTGTCTTGAGTATCACATCTTGACCTTCGCTGATTTAGTGTGCACAATCATTTTACGTACAGGCACCAGAGAATTACTCTTTCCAAGGCCATCATTTTCACTTCATATCCAGACACTTCCCACAAGCTTAACAGGGAATCCATCTTTCCTGACCTCCAGGTACTAGAAAGAGCAAGGCCACACTAAACAGCTTATTCAGAAGCAACTTTCAGAAGGATACGCAGACAGTTATACATGTCCTGAAGTGGCTTTTCATCAGCAAACAGCCGGGACTGGACCAGCTGATGGATGAAGTTGATCTGCATGCTGTGAACCAAGGCTCGACCATCTTTTGAAAATGAAAAATAATTCACAATACACGTTAGGAAATAAGGTATTTAAACTAATTAATTAATACCGTAAAAATAAAAAAGATACAACTGTACCGAGCAATTTCCGTACCACGTTTTCTAACAAAACAACAAAATCCTTGGTTTACTCTGGAAATTTCAGTCAGTCTATTACACTGTGTCCCAGTATAGCATTGGTAAGGTATTAAAAGCATATAAAGCAAGGCCAAAACAGGACAAGTGTATAAAACTTCATTCTCTTAAGCTGTGATGTGCAAAAGACTCAGTAGAAACAAGACTTGTACAGTGTCAGAGGCAAACATCATGTTAAAAACAAAGTATAAAGGTTTGAGTTTTTTCTTTACCACCAGTTTCCTTGTCTTCAACCAAAATTTCCAGCTTGAGAAGGCGCCAGGGGATGTCAGGGTCATCACCCATCACTGTCAAAGTGGCCTCAAACTCACCCTCAACTCGGAATTTCACACGTCCATTGGCTAAGGAAGACAAGAATATTTTATTTCACTCAGTCACATAAAATGCCTCAAGATATCAGTGTGGTAGCCCCTGGCACTCATAATGGATTATTTCCCTAATGTTTCTGCTCTGTTGCACATGCTTCTGTGCAACTGAAGACTTCTCAGTTGCTTCTCAACACTCAGTGTCAATAAGTAGCATGGAGAGAGATACCAAACTGTCCTAAGTTTACTTTTTAACTCTGATAACTTGTTAACATAACTCCATTTTCATGTGAGGAAGATAATCTCTGCTTGTGTGCTTTTATATAAATCATGCAAAATGTTATGCTCCCTATTTAATGAATTGACACACACATCCTCACACTTTTGGGAACACTGGTATCATTTTCAAGAACTGGGAACTAGCAAGGACAAAGAAACTGAGTGGCAGTGCAAACAATTTAGTACAAGTCCTTACTATAACCCAGGGGTCAATCTACTTCTTAATCTACTTAGCAAACTATGTCATTATTTATTTACAATTACAGACATATAGAAATATTCCTAGAAATGCAAATATTCCTAGAAATATTCCTATAAAATTTTTAACCATTTGATCTATTAAGTTTCATTTTCAAAAACATCCCAAACAGGTGCTTAAAACAAACCACACTCCAAAACAGAAACTGATCGTCACTGAAATGTTTAATTAACTGAAAAATGTCAAGAGCTCAGACATATATCTGCTTATACTTCTGTTAGACCAAAAATGTCTCTGATATTTGCAAGCATTCACTCAGAGATTAGAGAAAACTAGTACTAAGATTTTCAGAAACATTTTTGATCTGTCTGTGGGATAGGGTTACACATGGCTCACCCTCTCTTAGTTAAAAGAACAAACTAAGTCCATTCCTACCCTGTTCTCTGTGATTATGCAATAACCTAGTCCAGTTTACAGACATCCTTCCTGTAAAAAAGGTCATCTTAATGTTTAGCACTACTTGGGCTAAATGAAAACAGAGATTTCAAAACAGATCAAGAGATCTGGCACTGCAGTGGCCACAGAACAAACGGCATGTATAAACATGAACAAATTCTATGCTTGAACATGAACACCAAACAGATAAAAAACAATATTAGAGTGACTTGTTTAAACTAAAGTTCAAAGAGTTTCTACAGAAAGACCTAACAGTAATTAAGTTGCATTTTAAAATGAAATTAAGATAAAGTAGCCTAAGACTCTTACATAACACATTCGCTGAAAGAGCAAGACAAGGTCTACAACCTTTTGCCATTACTTGCACCTCATTTCTTCTTGAAAGTAAATGATATTTCAGCAATATTACCACTGCCTTAATTTTTCAAAAGGGTAAAACACGTATTTTGATGTCAGAGACAGGATCCCAGTCTTAATGGATTAAGCATCCTTAATGGTCTCACTTTAGCAATCTTTTAGCTTTGCTTTAGCACTAAAGCAACAACTTTAAATCAGCCAGTAATAATGTATTCTTCAAAAAGCAATTCCAGTTCTTACCAACTGTAAGGTTTGCCAGCTGTGGAGGGAGATCTGTAGTCACCAGTCGATGGCGAAGAATCTGGTTGAGTTGATGAAGTGTGGTTTGCTTCTCACTCTTTGTTATCGGGTCAGGAGGGATTATTTTATCCTGTTAAAATAAACACAAACAAGTCTACATATCTCAAGCATGTATAACACACTGACAGCAGGAACTGTGAAAATTAACAAGACCAGAAGTCTGAAAACGTAAATACTACAGGCCATTACACAGCAAAGTTTTATATCTTACACTCAGATTTTGATTCTGGTTGATTACATTTTACCCAAGACTGACCACTGAATAAATTAACTATATTTGGCTCAATTAAATAAATGGAGGGAAAACGTAATTTGTTCAAATAGGAAGTGTTCTGCATGAGAAACTGACGCTACAGAGAATGGGCACTGGGCCTGTATTGAACTACAGTTCCATTTGCACACGGACAATTAGTTCCATTAAGGTGCATTGAGGCTGCACAGGGGATTCCCCAGCCCACCTCCCACACGGCAGTGTTGTTTACCCGAATGCAGGTGGGCAGCCGTGGGTACGATCCGGTTGTCAGAACATCAATAGCATAGGGGATAGCGAAACTGGGCAGTCGGGCGTGAACCAAAGCGTCTCTGGCGAGTGAGGCCAGACGATCCGCAGTGTCCACAAACAGGATGGCCTGCTGATCCAAAAAACTGGATATCATCTGCAGAGCACAAGGAGAAGGAAAAAAATGAGAATATGTTCAAAAACCACACAAATCAATGCCTCTTTATATTCAGTTTATCTGTCACTTCCAATTCAAGCAGCTACATTTACAAAACAAAGAAAGAATGAATATTCTGGCCATGTGTCACATTCACATGCAAGGACACTTTAAATCCACATGCCACTCCTGCTGCTATGGGGGATCTGTACAGCCTCACAGCTCTTTATCTGCTGATTGCCACTGGAATGCAACCATACTTGTTTGTGATCACCAGGGGCTTGTTTTTCTGTAACATTCTGGACTTTATTCTTATTTAACCAAGTGTAGGATGAAAGTGATAATAAGAACTAACACACTGAGATCACCATCTTCCCTGTCCTCTTACCTTACCCTAAAGCATTCCTGAAACTATGTGCAGACAAGCCTTTCATTTTCTGCCACTGCTGAGTTTTTGGAAATATGAACAGCTAAAAGGCAAGATTATACAATTTCTAAACAGCAAGAAATTGGTTATAATTGAATATTCATTTGTCTATGAAATGGGTTTTTAAAAAAAATTTCTATAGTAAGAAGTAGTCAGGGTGAACCAAGATCCCATATCCCTTAGAGGTTGTTTCATACCAAACTGTCAGTAACTTACTGCACACTTTTCCACCTTTCCAGCATTATTAGCCCATTTGACTAAGGCCAACAAACGAACAAACAGCTGACGAGTCCGACTTGCAAACTGCACTATTTCTATTTTTCTGGAAAGAAACAAAAAAAGGTACATTAAGCCAGTGCTCAAACAAATTGTAAAGCTGCAATTTAACTGTGTGCCAATAAAAAAAAAGCTGCAATGATAACTTCTAACTGTGTAGATGGAGGCATCAGTAATATGTGTCTTGTTTGATTAAAACATGGGGGAAAAAAGCTCACTGTTGTGAATGTCTAAATGCTAAGCAAGATACATGGATTCTAACCAGTAAAGACTGTCTGGGGAAACAAACATATTCATATGAATTTATCACTCATATTAAGAGAAACAATTCCACAGTGAACTTTTTATACCTTTTACAGGATTTCCCCAAGGCCTATGATTAAGTTTAAAGTAGGCAACATACCCAAGGGTTACAGGACCTAACAGTAACATTACTGACATTCACTATCAATAAAGAAATAGGTCAGATGTTAAACAAAAAAAATCACTCCAGCAATTTTATATCTTTACATATGTATGTTCCACATGCTGTCATTTTGCCAGGAAATTGGGCAATGGTAGGGAAAACCACAAAAAATCCCCATCCTTCAATTTTCCCCTCCATTCCTGCCTTGCAAAGAAATTGAGATAAGAAGAACTTACTGTCAATATTCCTCCCACCAGTTCTTGTATGAGATAGGCAAAATGAAGGAGTGTATGTTTGCATGTCTTAAGAGTTATTTTTTAAAGGAAAACATAATAGGGGCACACACAGATTTTCACCCTTTGTTACAGATCTATGCTGCAGATGTATTAGATTTACAACATGAATCTGTAATACTGAACACTCTGAGATACCATTTCATCTACCAATTATAGAAGTTTTTCTCCCTTTCTACATGTTCAATTTACTAATTTCATGATGTTTTTCTAGTTACTTTGAAAAAACCTCTAAACCTAAGCTGTTTTCCTGATACAGTTTTCTAAGATAACAAAAGCATTTGGACAAAAAGAACATTAATCACTGCAACAGATACTGGTCTCTACCAAACAGAAGCTGCAAATTCTTCTGATCCCAATCTCTAGCACACATAACACAGATAGAACTCATAATATAGAACCTGTTTCTGTCAGAAGTGCTGGGGTAGGGACGTTGACTCTGGTGCAAGAAGCATAATCTGCTTGTAGCAGATGAACATGTAAGGCCAGAAGCACAACTAATACCATCTGTTCCTGTTCCTGCCAACACACACCACATACCTCATCCAAGAACCTGGGCATTAAGCCAAGAGCTTCTCTGTGTTCTAGAGCTAATGTTTTGGAGTAGCAATCAACCTAACATCAAGATTTCAAGTGGTGGACAAGCCACTGTCTGTACAAACTGCTATAACAGTAACTATGAAAACAAGATGTTGAGAATTTTGAAAGATTCAGGAAAACTTCATGAGATTTGAAAGATGACTACAGTGAGACTTCAGAAAGGCAGAAATCTCTCAGACAAACTCCATACAGAAGTTGCCAAAATCTAGGAGTTATATCAAACGTGTGTGGTGAAAACCACGATAGCAAGAAAAATTCAGATTAGTGTTCTATGACCAAAAAGCAAAGGTAGACACACCCTTCCAAAAAACACCCAAAACAACCCCCAAAAAGGTATGGCAATTTAGTAATGAAAATGATTCATAAATCTAGATGCAATATTCTAGTAACTTTTCCATTAATACAACATGAATGAAGTTAGAGAGAAGACGTGTTATTCCTATTTGACAGAACTTTGCTTCCAGAACCACCACCACCATCCCTGAATGACAATTGTGCTGGGAATTACTTCTCTAATGAAACCCAAAGGCTTTCAATTTGCTGCATTCCTTTGTCCTTCATTATAAGTACAGGACCTTAAGCTGGGCTGCACAAAAACTCTCGCTTATCATAAAGAACAACAATGTAATAAGGGAAATAATTCTTTGCTGAGATGATTTACAAGCAAAGGAATCTGGAAACCATAGAGAAGAGTGAGAGGGTAGGTGAAAAAAAGGCGTATTTCCTGAGGAGTAGAAACGGCTGGGTAAGCATCTAACAAAGAGAGGAAGAGCCTGGGACAAGAGACCTGGCAAAGAACATCATGGCAGTATTTTATTGGTGGCTGTGCAGACCTGCCATGTCAGCCAAGGATGGATAGAAGGGCTGACCAGTGGAACTGCTGGGGATGGTTCAGTGCAGACTGAACAAAAAAATGAGAGTATCACAGAAAGATGAAACTTCAGGAATGAGTATATTTACAAGGCCTTTAAAAACAAGGCATGACACATTAAAAATATTGTAAACACCCAATGGCACTCAGAGCATTCTTTACTCTGGTCTTCACTGCTAAGGTTGGATCTCGAGTTTCTGATCCTTCAGACCAGTGGCTGAGTCTGGGGGAGTGAAGCATTGGCTACAGTAGAATAAAATCAAGCTAAGGACCCCCCAAGCAAGGCTGACACACAAAAGTGCATTGGAGTGGATGGGATGCATCCCAGGGAACTGGGAAGCTGATCCCAACTGTAAAGTTGCTCTCTACCATTTTCAAAAGACCACAGTAAATAAAGGTCTTGATGACTGCAAAAAGGCAAACCTCATGTCCTTCTTCATGAAAGCCAAGAAGGATCTAGGGACCTACAGGTCAGGTGGCCTAAGTTCAGCTAAGAAGAATTCACAGAATTAATCTTTCCATAAGTTGTGTCCAGCTGAATGATGAGCATGAAAGTAGCCTGGAAAAAACCAGAACAAATTTGCCAAGGGCAAACCCTTCCTGATCAATACAGGGTAACTGATCTGTGATGAAGGGGGGATCAGAAGATGAATTCAGACTGACTTTTGCACAGCTTTCATGAAGATTGCCTACAGCCAATCTGATGAAACATGGCATGGGTAGGTGGGCTATGAGAGGGGTGAAAAATTGCCAGGAATAAAAGGCTACAGTTGGATTATTTTAATGCTGGTCACTAGTAGTGTCCCTTGGGGGTCAGTAGTGGTGCCAAAACAATTTAACACCTCCACCAACAATGGCATGATGAGAAGAATGCACTCTGGAACTTTGCCAGTGGTACCAAACTGGAGGGAGCAAGCAGAGGGACCTCAAGGTGACTGGAGGAACTGGATGATAGGAACTTAAATTTTATTAGAAGATACCATCACATCTTCACCAAAGTATATCTGCCATACCACCAGGCTCCTGCTTCATAAAACAGAGCTTAAAGCCCAACTGCTGCCATGATGGCTCTCAAAGCTAGAGAAGATATGGATAATTAAACTAAATTCCTTAATGATTTCCTCCAAGAGCTGGAAAGCCATTTCACCAAGAAGAGTTGTAAGTCAAGGCTAACAAGGATGTGAACATTTAATTTCAAGACAATTTCAATTGTAGGACATTCTTTGTAACCACTGAAGGCCATCTTATTTCCTTTTATCTATAATCCATTAGGACTTAAGTTGTTGCTTCAGATCCACGTGCTCCACAAAGCAGATTCCAGCTTTACCAAGAAATGCTAAACATCATGATGGGCAAAGCCCCCTCCCCAGCACAAGGGATCTAAGCTGAATGTAATTTCCTCAGTAAATAGTGTGATAATGTTATAGGCTAGCAGAGTAGGCCTAAATTTAGGCTCTAAAGTTCAGACCAGGCCTGGGACTGTCAGCTGACTTGAGCTGGGCTGGGCTAGCTAACAGCTGACTTCTTCTAACCAGTGGTGTTCTATTCCATACCATATTACCACACCATCTCAAAAGAAGGGGTAAAATCCAGTGTGTGGGTATGGCTTGGTCAGTTCCATCTGACTGAAGTACAGACAGGACCTGCTAGAGCTGTTTTGCTGCCTAGGCCCTGCTCCGGCTGCCGCTACTTGCCTTTTGTTTGAGTTCAGCGAAGTAGAAACACTTTGTTGTTATACTTTGTTTCTTGCAGGGTGTCTTTTAGAGTGCTTATGAATCTAGAGTAATAGACTTTACTTTGTATTAACTGGGGAGTGGGAGGTTATTTCTTGTTATATATAACTTGTGTAAGTGTGTGTTATATTGTAGTTTTATCTTAATTTTCTCTTTTCTGTATAAATACAAATAGTTAGTTTTGAAACCTGGTCTGGAGGTTTTTTTCTCTCCCTCTTCTTCTTCCCTTTTCACTCTGTCTTGGACAGTTGGTGTTTTGCCAGCTCAACCCAAGACAGATAATTAAAAAAAACCCAACAAAACAAAACCCAATCAAACCCCACATTATTTCTCTGAATAATAAAACATGTATAAGAAAAAGGGTCATAAGGAATCATTCCAGGTTATGATCTATTGAAAATGGGATTAATTCCATGATACGTTATCAGAGTTTGGGAAGATTTGAGGTAACAATTAATGCTCATCCTGGTACACAAGAATTCTTAATTAACATTCTTAGGAGTATCACAGCTGCTCTATGCCTCTAAAGAAATTTAGGTCAATTAACATGTCAACACAAATAGAGGGAACAATTTTCTGACAACTTTCATAAAATTTATTCAGAGAAATAAAAAATAAATGGATTTTTTTCATCCTGTCAAGGGGGCTGTTCTGGCTCTTACATTTGCTCTCTAACAATCTTTGCCCTTTGCAAACACATAGAACAGGAGCAGAAAACAGTGCTCATGATAGGACAGATCAGGTAATACAGAAGAAATCAGAAAAGAGGGTTTTATCTTGTTTTCACTGTTGAATTGCTTCTTCTGAACAAACATTTCTCTATCACACTAACTAAATCTATTCAAATCCTCCAGTTCCCTTTCACATCAGCTTTACTGTCACTTCATTGCTTCAAGATTCATGAAGAGAAAATTGCCCTTAACAGAGTTCACCTCCTAAAACTGCAACAAAAAAAGCCCAAACCACAAAATCAAACACCAACAAACCCCAATATTGCCATTGATGCTGAGAAAATCTTTGAAACTATGTACTGACAGCAATTCAGACATAGCTTCCCTTCTTGCATAAAATACAAAATTAGGAGAAAAACGTTTTATTTAAACAGCTGAATATTCATCTTAACATCTAAACAATGTTCTGTATTTGAACATGCATTACAGATTCTCTTATCATAACTCACCTTTCCATATCAGTCTTTCTTGGTAACCTTTATGAGAGAAGAGGGGGAAAAAAGGCATGTTATTATTGTTCTGTTACATTTCAGACAACCAGAATTTTGTCACCAACCTTCAAGTACCAGAACTTCTACACACCCACAGAGCATAAAATAAATAGCACGACAGGTCACCTCACACTACACTGTACGAGGTAATCAGGAATTGGTCAAATTAATTTAAAAGCTTGATGAAGGGTAGTGAAATTGCAAAATTTCTGCTAATCTAGTGGGCCACACTGTATCAATGGCTGTGCTTTGTAATTGCTGACTCCTGCTAAGCATCCATGACTAGAGATAATTAATTCCCAGCAGCAATCCCAGAACATCTGCAGCAGGTATTAAAATTGGCTGTTACCTGACTTGCCTGAAATGAGTTTGTCTTTCTGTTTCACTCATCTAAAAGTCGAGAAATGCCACATTCCAGAGCTTTATCAGTGACCTGCATGCCAGATATTGCTGCAGAGAGGGTCCTGTATTTCCTAAATGTCATGCAGGTATCACTGGCATCTCATTTAGAAAGTCATTATTTTATTCTAGGATGAGACTGGTGCTTTTATTGGGGGGAAGGAGGAGAATACCTTCCAGCTGTGCTTTCTGCGAGTCCAATCCACACTTTATGGTGAAAATATGGTGAAGAATCTACCTCACTGCTCTTGGAGGGGACATCACACAGCTTGGAAACTACTTGGAACCACTGAGTGCCGAGAGCATTGCCCATGTGATGTTCACATCACCCATTTTGGTTTGCACATTAATTATGCACTCAGGTGAAAAGGACCTGTTCTACACCTTAAAAAAAGGTCAAAAGTCATCACAGCACCCGCTCCTACAAACACACCCAGTGTCAGTTACTGTCTACACACATTAAATATACAGAACAGACTTCTTGACTGACATTTCAAATTTCTTCCAAAGCGAACTAAACCTCTAAAATTCTGTGTCCTTTCCAGAGTCTGAACACTCTTAACCCCAAGTCAAGCAAACCTCCTTTTGCACACTCACCAGACATGGTACTCTACAAGAGCTACACCCATTTTTTCTCATTTGTTGTGTGTGTCACTTCTTAAAACACACCAGCTTACCCATAATAAGAACCTCTACGGTTAAGCAAAGCAAAAGGGAAACAGGTTTATTCAGTGCCCAAATGCTTTCAAGAAAGTTTTTCTTGGCCCAAGAATTTTCTTTTGTTGTGCCACTTCAAACACAACGACATCAGCAGAGCAGACCATAAAGTAAATGTAAATAACCCTTTTCCAAAAAATAATCAAATGGTATATTAAAAAGTACAGAGAAAGTCAAGGAGTTGTAGCATCTGAAAAAATCTGTTTGGCACGTTTCGGTTTCACATATTTTGGTATCAGTACCAGCCACAGATGGGGGTTCTGGCAGTAACTCGGGGGCAAACTTAAGCATTTAAGCAGCTAATCTGCAGCCACTCCCACTTCTCACGGTCATTTTCTCCCTTTATGAAGGGAAGTTCTGGCCAGGTGGGGGTTGGTCTCTTCTCCCAGGCACTCAGCAATAGGACAAGGGGGCACGGGCTCAAGCTGTGCCAGGGGAAATTGAAGTTGGAGAGCAGAAAAACTTCTTTGCAGAGAGAGTGCTCAGGCATTGGAATGGGCTGCCCAGAGAGGGGGTGGATTCCCCATCCCTGGAGGGTTTTAAAGTGAGATTGGCCGTGGCACTGAGTGCCATGATCTGGTAAAGGGAGTGGAGTTGGCCCAAGGGTTGGACTTGATGATCTCGGAGGTCTTTTCCAACCCGATCCATTCTATGATTCTGTGATCATTCAGCAGCTTTCCCCGCACGCCTGGACACAGCCCGAAGCAGAGGCATTCCCGGGAATGGGAGCATGGGAAAGGCTGTTTACCAGAGTACACCGTGACAGGGAAAGGCGGAAGGGGTTCAAATTAAAAAGAGAGTAAGTTTACATTATATATTCGGAAAAAATTCTTCCCTGTGAGGGAGATGAGGCCCTGGCACAGGTGCCCAGAGAAGCTGTGGGTGCCCCATCTCTGGGAGTGTCCAAGACCGCGCTGGATGGGGCTTGAAGCAACCTGGGCTAGTAGAAGATGTCCTTGCCCATGGCAAGGGTTTGGAACTGGATTATCTTTAAAAGTCCCTTCCAGACCAAACCAGCGCCAGGTTGGACGGAGCTCTGACAACCTGGGATAGTGGAAGGTGTCCCTGTCCACGGCAGGAGGGCTGGAACGGGCTGATCTCTCAGCTCCCTTCCAACCCAAACCATTCTATGATTCCATGACTGGGAAGGACCGACCACCCCCCGCTACTGCAGCCCGGGATGAGCTCCAGGCCGGATCCCCGGCGAGGCCCCGCATCCCGCCGGGATGCTCCGGCAGCCGCGCCGGGAGCAGGCGCGGGGCTTGCGGCACTCACAGGTCGGCCAGCACGGTGAGCTCGGCGTAGGTGCGGTGCAGGAGGAAGTCGATGAGGGTGCTGAGGCGGTACCCGGGGCTGGCGGCGGCTGTCACGGCGCCGGGGGCCGGCGGGGCCGGGGCTGACGCGGGGCCGGCCGGCACCAGCTGGGCGCTCTCCAGCTGCACCGGCGCCATGGCGGAGGCGGCGGCGCCTCGGCCCCG
>VWZD01004428.1:648821-695324 GCA_013396695.1 Sakesphorus luctuosus | reverse complement strand
ACGGGAGACTGCTGTGGGGCCGCTGTGGGGGCTGCTGTGGGGTTGCTGAGGGGCACGGGGAGCGGGGGGTGCTGTGGGGCTACTGTGGGGCAGGAGGAGCGGGGGGCTGCTGTAGGGGCTGCTGTGGGGCACAGGGAGTGTGGGGCCGCCGTGTCGCTGCTGTGCTATCTTCTGTCATCCCGCAGCACATGGCAGAGGAATGCCTCTGGACAGCTCTGGAATGTCTCCAGTGAGGGAGACTCCACAGCCACTCTGGGCAGCCTGTACCCGTGCACAGGCACTGCANAGACTGGATGTGGCACTGAGTGCCATGATCTGGTAAAGGGACTGGAGTTGGCCCAAGGGTTGGACTTGATGATCTCGGAGGTCTTTTCCAACCCAATCCATTCTATGATTCTTGCCCTGTTGCTTGGCACCACCGAGCAGAGCCTGGTCCTCTCCCTTCAGACACTGACAGACATTGATGGGTTCCCCTCTCTGTCTCTTCTCAAGACTGAACAGACCCAGCTCCCTCAGCCTTTCCTCATTAGTGAGGTGCTCCAGACCCTTAATCAGCTTTGTCACCCTCCACTGAACCTGCTCCAGGAGCTCCACATCTCTCTTGTCCTGAGGAGCCCAGAACTGGACACAGCACTCCAGGTGATCCTCACCAGGGCTGAGGGGCAGGATCACCTTCCTGCCCCTGCTCCTGTCCATGTTACTGGAATCCAGGGTGTAGGACAACCAGGTTACAGACCTGGCACCTCAAAGAGCCTTTGATGCAGTTCTTCAGGCTGTCAAGCACGGGGCTGTGTTGGGAGCTGGTCTGGCTAATCCCATCCTAACGTCTTGGGAAATGCAAGGCATTTGTGCAGGGTGCACAGCAGTGTGGGTTATCCAGGTGTACATACTCCTTCAGGGTTAAAGAGAGAAAAGGGAATGATGAGTAGCAGAGTGGTCAGTGGGATTGGGTGATAAACAAGAACATTGGGAACTTTCTCATATTTCCATCTTTCAGATTAACTGACACCTTGGAACACGGAGAGGGAGAGGGAAGGTCTCTAAACAGCTGAAGGTGGATGTTCGGCACACTTGTTTCCCAAGGGGGCTGTGTAAGGAAAATACAAATCTTGGGTGTTTTTTATCGTGAATCACTCAAGTGTTAAATCATGAATTCTTAACGATTCCAAAGAAATCCCTGAAATACACACATTGCAGACAATAAATACCCAAACTCCTCTAAAGTTTAATGAAAAGAAGGAAAGTACCTGTTTTGTTTTGTATGTAGTGCAGACTTTTAAAAGCCTCATATCTTCCCAAAGGGAAAGTAAAAAAAAAAAACCAACATTTTTCAACCTGAGAAGTGTGTAATCAGTTTAATAACAACAACTATAACATTAAGCCACCCAGGTAGGAAGGGCAGGATTGCTGCAGCTGTGGGCCATGCCAGCTCTCAGGTTTGTGGGCTGCTTCACCAACAGTGAAGTGAACAGGTGAGCCTTAAGAGCGGAGGGCAGATGGTGATGGTTGGCTGGAAATTTTTTACTGCTAAAATCACCAAAATGTGTTTATACCTAAATTTTGCTTCCCCCTTCTCCTCCTTCTAGGTTAATTGAAGTTTTTTTCCAGTACAGGTGGAAGACTGCTGTTTAGAAAAATTAATCTATAAAGGACAGAATGATAAATACTGTCTGGATCATGCTGTCATATAAATTATTAGCTCGATGTATTGTGAGTTCTTGCCTCCCCATTGCAAAGATGATTTTTTCCCAATGTATGGAAATCTTTTTTTTTCACTCTAGATGCATGAATAAATGCAATGTACTTTTGTGGCTAACTAGTTGCACTAGTGAAGAAAATACATTCACAAGAATCTGATTAGGCTGTCTATGAGAACTATAACTTAAAAATACAGGCTTTTTAGTTACTGTTTTCCCTTATTACCATCTGCTATTCTGATTTAGTCCACAGTAAATGGACAATCATGCTGTTGGGAGACTTGGTAAGTTCAGTTGTTTGAACAGTCAGTTGGAGATAAGCATTAGGGGTTCAAAACCCAATGACTGTCCTATATATTACTTATGCAAAAATTAAGTTTCCTGCTTCTTGTTGCCTTTCTGAGGTTGGCAGTGCTACCATTCTTTGATACAAGCCTTGCAGGAAGGGTGAGTGCTGTACCCAAATTCAAAACCACAGCTTGCATGAAGTAGAAGTAGTTCCCAGAAGTCTCCTGGGGTGGCAAAGGCAAAACTAGGTGAGGCAGAAACCTGGGGCAGTGGTGTTGCTGCAAAGTAACAGGATTCTGTGGGAGAGAGGGCTGGCTCCCTACACATACTACTGTGTTTTCATTTTTATTTGATTCTTTTCATTCAGCAGGTTTCAATCTTCTGCCATGTAAAGCTGATAAAAAATTTTCTAGTAGCAATGGGAAGAGAACAGGCCTGGTAAGGGCCATGCATGCAGTTGGCTCCTGCCTCAGGCTTTCCTGCAGACAGGGGATCCCTCACACAGACACTCAGTGTGGCATTGGGGCACCATGGTGCTGAGTGACCTGATGTGTGGGCACAGAATGGCCTGGATTGGAAGGGAGCTTAAAGATCATCCAGTTCCAACCCTCCTGCCATGGGCAGGGATGCCTGTTGCTAGACCAGGTTGCTCAGAGCCTCATCCAACTTGGCCTTGAGCACTTCCAGGGATGAGGCATCCACAGCTTATTTGGGCACCCTGTGCCAGGGCCTCCCATCCCTCACAGTAATGCATCCAGCTTGATGACCAGCTCTCTTTGTCATGGAGCATGGAGAATGTCTTAGAGCCACAGGGGAAGCCAGGGAGTGCCTGGCAAGGAGGATGTGGTAGGCACACAGGGGGTTGGGGTGATGATCTTGCAAGGGCTGCCCAACATTGCTGCTGGTCTTGGATCAGCCTGGCCAGCTCCTGCTCTGTGCAGCGTGTGTCCCACAAGGATGGTGAAGAGCCTTGAGGGGAAACTGTATGAGGGGAAGCTGTATGAGGAGCAGCTGAGGGCATTTGGTGTGTTCAGCTGGAGAAGAGGAGACTGAGGGGAGACCTCATTGCAGTTACAACTTCCTCGTGAGGGGAAGAGGAGGAGCAGGCATTGATCTCTTCTGTGTGGGGGCCAGGGACAGGACTCAAGGAAATGGCCTGAAGCTGAGTCAGAGAAGGTTAAGGTTGGATATAAGGAAAAAGTTCTTCACCCAGATGGTGGTTGGGCACTGGAAGAGTCTCCCCAGGGAAGTGGTCACAGCACCAAAGCCTGACAGAGCTCAAGAAGCATTTGGACAATACTCTCAGGAACAAGGTGTGACTCTTGGGGTGTCCTGTGTAGGGCCAGGAGTTGGACTTGATGATCCTGATGTGTCCCTTCCCACTGAGCATATTCTGTGATCCCCTGGTTGTGGTCACTGCACCCCTCTGTACGTGAAAAGCCCTACTGGGGAGCCCAGGAGCCTGACTTCAGGTAGGGATTTGGTGGTTGGTGGAAACCTGTTGCTATTTAGCTGTGGAGCTGACAGGGTTATAGAGCTAATGGGAAGGACAGCAGATGACTTTGTTTCCAGAGAAGTTAAACATTTACTGCTCTTTGGAACTGTGGGCCAAATATTCATTGGGAGGAAGGCAAACCATATCGCACTCTGCAAGGCAGTCTCCTGCCTGTCCTGTATTAGTGTACTTTAGAGCTTTGCCATTCCATTTCTCTGCCAGGCTTTTTAACCAGAGAAACATTTAGTCACACAGGTAGGTACCTCCTGGAGTTGACATTTAAGCATTTTTTTAATAATAAAAATAATAACACGCAAATACAGTGCAAAGATTTCTTGTAATCACTTGATTCAGACTGTTGCAACATTTAGCAATGTTATATCCAAATGCCTATATAAATGATGAGTAATAATAGTTTGATATCTTTCATTCTTTTCAGATGATGTCAGAGAATTGGATATAGTGTGGGAGAGTTCCCACATATAATATTAGTAATTGCAGTGCTGCATATTATAAACTTATAAAGCTTACAATTCAATGAAAGCCAAGATACCTGTTTAAGTTCTAATGAGATATCATGTATCAATATTAGATCAAACACGTACCAGTACCAGAAAAAGATTAAACTTTTCCACTGTAGTACTTGCATGAATATAAGACTTTTTCTATGACATTATGCTGGAAGTCAGTGGAAAAATACCAATGACCTTTTAATCACAAATGATTTTATGGCCTGCATCTTTATTAGTGAGTAATTATTTGTTGATAGTTCAGTATTTCACGACACAAATCACTATTTTGTGAATAGTACAGGGCTATTGCACCTAAAATAGAGCATTCTTTGCAAAATTGTGTATGTGGTAGGGAAAGAGGCTTTGTAGCTGGTTACTGCACACGCGCTCTGCTTCTTTTCTGTTTATTAAAAGGATCATAAAAGGAACCAATTAAAAAAACCTTCATCCTAAAAGCTTTAAAATTTTAAGTTTCTTTTTTGATCTGCTGTATTTGTAGGATTAAGTTTGTTGTTTTTTTGAATTGTAGAAAACCTGTAGTAACAGATTGAGAGTTCTCTTGTCAGTCACTCTGGTCTGTGGGACTGTGCCACTGTGAGACAGAGAATCCCTTGTGTGGCACGTAGTAAAGTACACCATAGTTCCAATTATATGTCGTGAACAACTTAAGAAAAGAAACATTCTCCAAGTCATAAAATAGAATCTTTGATTTTATTTGAATTTACAAAAGTCCCTTTTCTTATAGTAATGCAAAATGGTTGGGTTTTTTAATGCTGAACATAGCCGTGTTAGTCTGAGCTTCTTTTTGGGCTTCCTTACAAAGAGTGTTGATATCCACTGTAAATTTTAAATTAATTTGTCTCTGTCAGACTGGAGCTAGAGCTAGCTAAAGGCCTTGCTATCCTCAAGAGGCTGTATTTTCATTATTATTGAAATTAAGTTAATTACAACTCAATTTACTATTTTAACCATACAAGCTGCAATTTTTTTCTGTGTACAAAAAATTGTTGTTTGCAAGTAATTCTGAAATGTGAGCAAACCCCCACATCTCTGAAAAGCTGACAAAGGGGAAAGCCCCTGATCTGGCACATGGCAGTGAAGTGATAATTTGCACTGTTCAGTCATTGAGTTGAACAACTTGACAGTACCATCCATACCCTGTGATTTCTCCCTGTCTAACTGTCCCTGGATGTTACTCAGATTTTGAAAAAATACATGTATGCTGAAAAAACCCCACTAAGCGAGCCTTTATTTCAACATGAAAGTACTCTTGGCTGAAAGGATTTATCTGTGCAAACACCTAAAGTGATGGAGAGAATATCAGGGAAGTAGATCTGATTAGTCATACCCAGTGGGAGAAGGACTGCAGCTGTGAAGTATTCTGTGCTGACCTTAAGAGCAGACAGCTCGATTGTGTTTAGCTGCTGCTGGCTAATACATTCAGACAGTGCAAACTCCTCTAAAGACAAGGGTAGGTACCAGAATATGCTTAATTGCAAACTCTTTGTATATCTCAGCTGTGGTCAGTTAATGTTTCAATGCTGACCCTCACTCTCAGAAGTGTGGACACACAGAATTGTGCTTGAGCTGCCGTTCTCCATCCAGACTTTGGATGTGAAGGAAGATGTTATCCAAGAAATTTTCTTCTTGCACAGCTTCTAGATGGGGGTATTTTTTTTCCCAGAAGGGATAAACCCACCCTTTTTGTAGCAGTTAGGAGAAACTTGTCTAAACTCTGCCTGTGTCACAAAGCTGCAAGATGTCAGCTCTGACAATAGGGAATGCCAGAACAGGTTTGAATCCAGGCCTGAGGAGCTGATTACATGTTTAACAGTGTGACTGCAAACTTAGTTGACTTGGTGAACTCCAGCAGCTACTTACTGTCCCTTAAAACTGAAGAGCACAGTGAAAAGGCAGAACGTCACATCTGTAGCAGTGCAGGAATCTGTGGATTACAGGATATTTTGCTTATGGGCAAGAGGAGCAGGTTGCTGTCAAATGTCACAGGGGCATCCACACAGGCAGCAGTCCCAGCCAGTGCCAGTTTTAGAAGATCAGAAAATGCAGATTGGAAGTGGAATCACCTCTGCAAGGATTGTATTTCTCCTGGAAGCACGAATGTCTTACATATAGCTAATACAGCCAGAGTGTCATGAAGTGCTTTGTGTGGGGTCAGGCAGCACCAGGCTGAGCAGTTGTTTAGAGATTTTTGTGGGGTTCAGACCACATCCTGAGATCTGTATATAGCCCACAATTAATGCAGTTACAGTTTAGCTTATAAGAAGGTTCCCAGCCCCAATGATTGCAGAGGTAAGTAACAGCCTGTGGCTTGTTGCACTGCTGTGTAAAATGCTAAAAATTGTTACCTTTCTGCACAGCTGTGGAATGCAGAGGACACAGCAGAATCCCAGTAAATCCTAGCAACATTTTATTTACAGTTGACATTCAGCCAGGAAAGCTGTAGCCCCTTCTGTCTGTTGTTTGGTTGGTTTTCAGAAAATGACCAGATCATGAAAATGGGCACTTCTTGTGAAAATACCCTTTCAGCAGAAAGCACAGCACTGCCCAGTGGTACTGTAGTGCACACTGAATAAATCAGATGGGGAAGGGACTGAGCTTCACCTCTGTACATCACCTACTGAAACTGGTTCCTTTAGGCTTGAGAGCAAGATTGGAAAGAAGAGCAACAACACAGCAATTTCTCTCCCTCTAGTGCCTAAAGAGCCAGACTTTTCAGAGTATGACAGCTCCAAGAAAGACTGAGATTCCAAAAAAAAAAAAAAAAAAAAGCAATCCCTCTTTTTGCAGTGCATTTAGGACAAGCAAAAGCACATTCACAGCTAATTTCAAGCAGCCTTCAGAACGGCAGTACAACACCTTATTAACTCACTTGTACTTAATCCTTGAATTCTGGTATGTTTAGAAGCCATCATGCGTTTCAGCAGCAGTTTCAACCCATGTTTTCTTTGTAATGGGTGACACCACTCTATTTCCCATTGTAATTTAGAATTAGCTTTCTGACAATAAGCCTTGCTCACATAGCACATACTGATTTAACTACATTAGTTTAGAAATTAAATTAGTGGCACATGCATGCTCTTCTTTCTCCTCCACCCTGAGGTGCCTTTCTTACTCTGGCTACAGAGTGCCCTTTGTCTCTCTGTAGGTGGAACTGGTAAAGGCCTCCCTTCGCCCCTTGTCCCTCTGATCCTGTTCAGTGGGAGGAGAGTTCAGTCACATTGAACTTATTGCAATCTGAAGCTGCAGGAGGGTAAAGTCACCTTCATACATTTAGGGTGTTTTGCCAGAGGGCTGCCTCTCTTGGCCAGTTTCATAGTGCAAGAACCCCAGCAAGTCCTGGACTGCAGCAACTTG
Source organism: Sakesphorus luctuosus (assembly GCA_013396695.1). Classification (NCBI taxonomy): domain Eukaryota; kingdom Metazoa; phylum Chordata; class Aves; order Passeriformes; family Thamnophilidae; genus Sakesphorus; species Sakesphorus luctuosus. The sequence continues at coordinate 687,957 of VWZD01004428.1, read as the reverse complement.
AATGGGTGAGGTCTGAGGCTTTTGAAGACGCTGCTCTTCCTTTGGTTGCTTATTATTTTTTGATCACGTGGGAACTCAGGCTATGGCTGTATCACGTGTAAACAGTCCTATTTTGTCTGTGTCTGGTTTTATCTTGATCCAGTATCTCCCAGCCAGGAGGCTTAAGTTAGCTCTGGGCTGCCTCTAATGAGCTGCAAATGAAAACAAAGTCCTGTAACCCCTGGTTTCTCTCTGTTATGTCTTATCTAATCAGGGCTTTCCAAAACAGCCCTTTGGAAACCTCTTCTCAGCACAAGCATATGAACTAGACTTAATAGTTTCTGTTAAGGCTGCTCTGGAGCAGAGAGAAATTTATAGAGGTATTTTTGATTATTTTTTTCCTCTACAGCTATAATATGCTTTCATACAAAGATATACACAAAAAATCCTCCTTCTCTGTAGCATCTTGTAGAGCACTAGTTAGAGGTACTGTACGTAAAATACAATTACAGCAAGAGATAAGAAGGGAACATTTTCTGGTAGAAAACAAGGGATGGAAACCAAAACAAATTCCTCTTCCTCTGATTTGTTAGAATGTAGATAAAAAGCTTCTGGAAATCAATGAAGATATGTACTTAAAAGCTGATTATTCTGCACCTTTCCCTGCATAGATCCTTTCATACTGTACAAAAAGTGTCCTTCTGCAGTGCAGATTAGTCTGTTTCTAAAAGGTGAAAAGAGACCAAGTGGTCCTGTATTGCAAAATATGGAATTTGGAATAACTAGTCAGACCCATTTCTCCAAGCAAAGAAGTTCTAGCTTAATTGCAGTTAATCCAGTCAGAAAAAAGCAACAAATCTCCATGCAGAAGATGTGTTTATCAGTCTAAAATGTAACAAGAAAACAACAAAAATTTCCCCAGAGATTGCTGAGTCTGAATTCTTATCTGGAGCTGTCCTTCATTTTACCCCAAAGTTTGTCTGTTGAAGAGATTCACAACTTATGTTTGTATTGTGTCACTTCTGTTTTGGTAACATTACATTGCACAAGGAAATTGTTTCTAGGACTTCACTGTGCCGGTGAATCGTATTACCCACATCTTGGAGAGCGGAGTGAGTGATACCACAAGTGTTTATCAAGTGTAAGTACTTTGTTTGGGTGCCTGAGAACGGGGGAACTTTGCCTCCACACGCTCAACCTGCATCTACCCCTGGAGCCAAAGGAGTTGATGTGAAGGAAGCCCAGGCACAGGCTGTGGAGGTGTATCTGTGTTCACAGCACACAGCAGCAGGTAGGGCTGATCCTGACCAGAGTGTTATTCTCTCTTATGCTGAGTCATAAATCGCCATATTCAGGATGTGCAGAAGTAGTAAAGAGCACTGAAGATGGGGGCTGACATTGTCCCTGCCCTTCCCCAGCAGAAAAAACTTGCCTTCTAGCCCACAACAATTTCACTCAATAGTCTGTTTAGTCCTTCCTTTCAAAGCACAGCCTCGTATTCAAACATGAAGCTCTCAAACTATCTTGAAATCTTGAAATGTTTAACACCCCTAAGCAGAGCAACATACTAATGATATTTCTCTCCTTTGGCTTCAGCACCTCACTATGTCAGAAGGCTTTCCCTGCTCTCCCAATTTTTTAAGGAGTCATCTATGCCCTTTCTTTTAAGGACTGATAATCTTCTACAATCTAAAAATAACTGTTCTTAAAATGGGTCCATCTCAGAACAGATGTGGTTTTCCTTAACGTGTGTGATGCTGCAACAGGAAACAAACTTGCCACGGAGCCGGAGTCACCATTTGCTGTAGTTCTGGACCATGAGTAGAAACATGTGACAAATTTTGACTCAGAAATAGGATATGTTAGTCATAGAAAAGAGGGAGAAAGAGAAATGAAGAAAATGTAGGAAGCCAGAGGAAGCTTTTAAATCAAGGTAGGAGAAATATGATCCATAACTTGTCATGAATGATGGGAATGAGAGCTAACTAGGATTCAACCTCTGGAGCACTCTGAAGCAGGGAGTCTTATGAAAAGGTGCCTATTGATAGAGCAGGCACCCACATTTTTAATATTTGTAGTTCAGACTATATTTGTCTGCATTAATTCTGAATGTAAAAAGTTATAAAGAGTATGGTAAATGAATATCTTTCTGCTTAGCTGATGAAGAGAGGCCAGGAGCCTTGCTGAAATTATCTCCCACAAATATTGCAATCTGAATAGGGATTACATTCTGAGGAAATTTGAAGGTCTCCACATAGTATGTAATCTTGCCCCCTTTAGAGTGTTCACTCTGCATGTGCTTCCTTCACAGCCGAAGCATAAAAGGTCAGGGCAGAGTACCTAATTCCTTATGTCATGGGAGAAGCAGAAATGACAAAAGCATTTCCAGAGCATCACTAGGAGAATACTGAGATGCCACATGTACAGTCAAAAATCACTCTTCTAAACAGAGAGCACATCTGCAATTTCTGTAATTGTTAGTTTGGAGCTCTTGTACACAGATTAAAAGAAAGGGAGTTCTACTCCTGTTAGGGTAAGGATAGTGGTATCAGTAGGGATAAACTGCTAATCCAAGATGAAGGACATCAGGAGAAGTCCTTTTCCAATTTGGAAGAACAATGGGAATTGGTTGTGCCCATTAACCAAAAAGTCTTGCTTTAGTATCTTTTTCCCCCCACTTTGTGTAATTGGTGCTTTGTAGATTTATGGAATGTAAGATTGTCTCCTTTGAGCTCCTGAACCTTCAGTTTCACTGACCCAACCCTATTACTGAGCATAACAAGTTCAATGAACGTGTTATGTACCTCATCTTTGACATGGTGTATCTTGAAGTGCCCAGGCTGAAGATGCCAAAAGATGGAGCAGCCAAGGTTCCATTTCACTGTCACAGTTTGACCTTCACTGTTTGACAGCTGTGCTGCTCTTGGCTGCCCTTATGTGCTTCTCCAGTAGACTCTGTAACAGGGCAGGTCATAGTTGATCCTTAATGGTTTTCAGTGTTTCAAATATTTGGAAAACATCCTGAGGGACAGATTTGCTAGGCAGGATAGAGCTGCTGTGCGTGGAAAGGGTCTCTATAACACTCTCAGGCTATGAATTGTGGTTGAACATGCCAGCTGAGCATAGAAGGGAAAGGAAATGAAATATAAATTCATTACTGAAGAGATAGAGCAGCAAGGATAAATTCCTTCTATTTCCAGGCATCTACTTTATATTTCCAACTAAGGATACCATTAGTGGAGACAAACTGAGCTCTTTTGATCACTTTCTGCTGTGAAAAGGGTCAATTCTTCTTGCTCTTCACACTCCCTCCTACATGATCCTGACTCACCCTTGGGCTGACTTTCATATTCACTGAGCTGATGCAGCTCATTAACCCATCAGAAAACTGTCCTTTTTTTACTTCCCTGGAATTATTTTGAGTTAGTTCAGTGAGCTAAATCAGCTCCACAACGGGTCAGGTGAGTGCCAAAAGTACTGTGAGGAAGCATGGGTGGAAAACAGAGGTGGAATTAGGGGAAGGAAGAGGAAAAAGACATGAAAAAGCAAGCAAGGTAAAGGAACAAGACTGCTTCTTTCAATGACAGAAAGCCTTAAGATCAGCAGATCTCACCTGGTCTGATTACATCTTTAGGAAATTATTTCCTTAGAGTTCCTGTGGGGTCAGTGTAGAAAAGGGAGTTTCTTCAGAGCATGGCTAAAAAGGAAATAAAGGGAAGTAATCTTGATTTAGACACATAGGTTAGGCAATGTAAATAGGCCTGTTCTTTACTGCAAAGACCCCTGTGGATTAAAGCTTTAAAACACAGTTAATTACTAAATGAATAAATGCCTGGAAGACCAAAACAATGGTCTCTAAATGCAGAATTAATCTTTAGAGGGCTCTGAAAGGCCTGAAGTACAATCAGAAACCATGCAAGGCCAGCGAGCAGAGCATGAGCAGCAGGTGAATGGCTGTGTGAAGTCACTGTCCAGCAGACAACGGGGAAGCTGATGTTGCTTAGAATTTGTTCAGGATCTGCGTGAGGACAAAATCAGGAACAGTCCTCTAGCATACATCTTATTTTCGGTAGAGTTTCTCCTGCCATTCCCTCTGTGCCACCACACAAAATCCCTAACTTTGTTTCCCTCTTCCTTTTCGCTTCCGCCATTATTTGTAAAACTACTACTGAAAATGACCTACATAAATAAATAAACTGAATGAATAAATCATGAGGGAGAGAGTGAATGTGTGAGTGTGTGTAGGTGGATGACACAGAGAGCCAGGCTGGTGGGAGCAGCAGGAGCCATCAGTTCATTTGCTGTCTGGCAGAGCCCCAGGGAGGGTAAGGACATGAAGCACCGGATTGTACAAGGTGCGAGTGCCTTCACCTTCTGTAACTTTTGGAGAGAATCACAAGCATTTCCAAACCTTACCAGTAAAGGCTAGAAGGAAGGAAGAAGGCAGAAGCCTAAATCTGTGATTTTCAGCCTTTTTTTTTTTTTTTTTAAGTCCCTAAGCATTTCTCCCCCATAATGAATTTTTTCATAATTATCTTTCATGGAGCCTTTTAAAAAAATCAATGGACCAATTGGAATTCAACTGATTGCAGAAGGGCATTTGCATTATTAGGTGGATAAATATAGGGGGAAAAAAGTGGTTTAGTTAACAATGGGATTTACAATAAGTACTTAGTAATCCTGACACTGCAGCAGTCCTTCTTTTTTTCTGAAGTAGAATGTAAAGTTGTATTATTATACCAGGTAGACTGAGCAGCTTTTTAAAGAATGCTTGGAAATGACTGTCCATACCTGTATATTTTTGTATGTGTACAATTTCTTCTCACCTTTCTTAAGTATGTGGCTCTTTAGCTCTCATCATACAAGTCTAGGTATCACTCACAAATGGTATGTAGTAGGGTTAGAACTGAAGAAATTGTCCTGAATTTCCCTGCAAAACAGATGTAGCGTGTTCCTGTTCACTACTGAAAGATCCAGTTGTTGCCCTGACACAAATTCTCTCTTTACAGTTGTCCACAGGAGCTGTTGCGGGGGATCCAAATGCAGCCAGTCCTTGGATAGATTATGCACTCCCCTGGAGAGCTGTGGAATGGAAAATAGGATTTTTTCAACTTTTTTCACTCTTCAGGGTAGCAGCAGTGGTGAGAACAGGATATAAAGGATGAGGTATTGTTGGTTGCAGGCTGTGCCTTTCAGATGTGGCATTCTGAATTGATTTTCACTTTAAGCTTGGCAATTGTATATGCAGGAATAGGGAATTACAATAACAAAGTTCAGAATTCGTAAGTACTCTTATAACTCTGGTCAAGTGCAAATCCCTCAGGTGGTAAGAACAGGCACAGTCTGCCTATCAGTCACAGGTAGGACAGTCTCCACAGATTGCTCTACGGAGATTGCTCTTAATCAACCGTTTGTTCAGCTGCGAGATGCTGTTCACATATAAAGTAGGCCAGGCTGTCATCTGACTGTTATTGACAGCCAGTCCAGTGACTGAGTCTAGACCTCGTTGCAGTTGTGTGTGTGAGCCCAAGCCTAATTTAACGCAAGAATTAAAAGGAAAACTCAGGCAGTTGCACCAGAAACCTCATTGTCATGAATCTGGAAGACTCCAGACTGACTTGTGAACACCCCTGCCGGGTCAACCATCATCCACTCCTGCAGAAAAGACTGACCTGATGGGTCAACATCACTGGCAAACTGCATGAGCTCGCTCTGTGCCAGGGCTGTGCAGCAGCCTAGGCAGCCCTTCCACATGGTTTTGAGCAGGTGACTGTGGGTCACTGTCAGGACTGATGCAGGAGCTGTGCTCCTCACTGCCCTGGACATGCCACCACCTTTCTGTATCCTTCCTTGCCTTGGACACCTTCTGTCCTTCCTCACAGCATAAAGTCTTGAGGTTGTGATAATTTGGATCCAGGCTCCCCTTAGTAACTAGTTGTAACTGGGGAAGTGGCCTTTACCAGGTATTTCACACTTGTTTTTTTTCCACATAACAAGGGAAGATAACTAAGAGAGAGATAAGAAGTTTCTGGCCTTCTTCTTCTTCTTCCAGCGAGGCTTGGGAGCAGAGAGTCCAGGGTCAGTCTCTTATTGGAGCAACGCAGGAGATCGTGAGAAAAAGATAGTGAGAGGGAGCTAGTTTTCTTTTGAGAGTTGGTGAGATTGCATTTTGCCAGGGTTTTTTTTGAGTTTTTGATTGTATTTGTCTGTTTTGTTTCTGTTTTGTCCCTCCTTTGTCCCTGTTTCCTCTTCCCTTTTCTTTTTTTTCTCTGAGAGCTCCTGATTGTGTACAAATTGTATATGTAGTTGGAAATGTTAGAAAATATATATATTCTAATTTAACTCAGTTTCTTTCAAGTTCTCAGTTTCTTTTCAGTTTTTTTTCCCTTTTCTTTTTTTTCTTTGCTTAGAAGAGCAAAAGAAAGAAGAAAAAAAAAGCAGTTTAAGCTTAGCAAGAAAGCCAAGTCAAACTGAGACAAGGCAAGGGGTGAGGAAGGGAGCCTTGGCCATAGGCTGATGTGGGCAGCCATAAAAGTGCTGCCCTGCCAGAGATTCTGCACCTTATCTTCAATCTGATCCCTTTTTCAGGTGGCTGAAAGCAAGAGAAATCAAAAAAGCTATTTACATGTTGCAGAAGCCTCCATCCCATTTTCTGAGGGAACTGAGCCACCAAAGTACATAAGGCCTTGCTGACATCAGTGGGCTGGGTCTCATGGAATGTAAGGGGGAAGAACAAACACCATACCTGGTGGGATTTCTGGAATGATTTCATTACTTAAGGTTCACACTGATTTAAGATTAGGTGCCTAACTGCATAAGCACATTTATAAACCTATCAAGTGTGCATTTGTATGTGTAGATGTCTAAATATTTGCTTTTGTATGGCTCTTAGTAACTCTGTAATAAGTTTTACTGTCCAGCTACAGTCTAGAAGCCTGTACAGTCATGAAAACATGGCCCTGCCTCTCAGCAAGAGGTATTGAGTCTGGCACCACATGGATCTAACTCAGACACTTGGCTTCTCAACCAGAACTGCACTTGGATGCTTCTAAAGGTGCTACCTTATTCAGCCAGAGCAAAAGAAATGGACTTAGCACACCCCCCTGTCAGTGCCCTCCACTCCTCTGGGTAGGGCTTGTCTTTGTGGCTCTGTGTGGAATGCAGCATCCCTGAGAAACAACAGAGGTAGCTGCCCTGCACTCTTTCCAGGTATATCATCAGCTTCCTGGTATGTTTCTCAATACTCCAATCTAAAAAAGCTATTAAAAAATCTTAAAAGGATCAGAGATAACATTTACTTGCTATTTACACACCTATTCGAAGTCAAATAATTCACACTGCCTCAGCCACCTTGCCTGATAATCAGAACAGCACATGGAATAATATGTGCTTCTGGCTTTCACCTCCACTCTCTCCATCACTGCTGCAATCCAATACCTACAGCACTGTCCTGAATACAGATTTTCTTTCTCCTGCTCTACTTCTTTCCTTCAAGGCATTTTTTCTCTTTCCTGTGGATTGACGGACTTATGGACACCAGTTAAGATTAATTTCATGTGCCTAACATAAGCCAAACAGAATCCTGTCCTGTCACTCCTTATTCTTTTCTCAGAAAGAAATGGTTTTAGCTGCAATTATTTGCATTATCTGCTTAAATATTTAGCAAATGCAATCGTTTGGTAGGCGGGTGTTGCCGTGACCTATTCTGAATTATAAGTCTGTAAGCCAATTCCACAGCTGCCTGCTTGGATTTTTGTTTTGCTTTTCCTCCTGGATATGATGAAATAATATCCCCAGGAAGCAGGAAAACATCAGCACCTGGGGCTGGATGCTGCACTCCCAGTGCCTGCAGCTCTGGCAGAGATGTGGAGGGGGATCCACATGCAGCAGACCTGCAGAATTAATCCCAGATGCCAAATGTGATCAGTATCGCATGGCAAGGCTTTGAATTTTCATTTTTCATTCATTAAAAAGCTGTCAGAAAGAAAGAAGCTCAATTCTCACCCTCCTAATGCTGTAACCCTCACTCACATGCTCACATACACCACTGCCTTTACAGTTAGTATCAAGGGATATAATGGCACAGCAGGCAGAGAACTGTACCAGATTTTCTTGGATTATGGAGTATATTTTTATGGATCCTGTTGCAAAAGGATTGTTGCTAATTTCTTTTTTTTTTTTAGGTTTTAGCATTTTGCAAGAATATTTCTTTTTCTCTGTCCATTTTAAAATCTCCTCTGACATTAGGCAAAATATTTCTCTTATTAATTCCCATTGATGTGGTCCTAGTTTGCTGTACATTCTCTATGGGTGTCCTGGATTTCCCCCCAAGATCATCGCATACCCTTATTCTGAATGTGCTTATCTACCTGTAGGAATTAGGCTACCACAGCCTTCCCGTGGACATGACTCAGTTGGAGGAGCAGCTGTCCCTCAGCAGCACAGGCACTTCAGAGACATCCCTTTAATCTGAGCTCACAGGCCACTTTCAAGTGCTGGTGGAAAGAGTGCAGGAGAGACTGTCAGAGGTGCCAGCTGAATGCAGAGAGGTCACATGGATATCACTTCTGGGCTATAACAGCAGAGGGAAAAATGTCTTTACTCACTGTAAAGACCATGGCAAGGCTTGCCCAACTCACCCACCGTCCTGAAATTGAATGAAGAACAGGAAAGAGTTGCATATCTCTCTCCTTGCTGTTTATGATCAGTTGTCTAACACTCTCCAAGGCTCCATGTTCCATTTCTGATAGATATGCAAAAGCCTGCAAAAGGTGACTGACCAGCTTTCAAGCTAACAGAGGGCCATGTCTGGGACATCCTGGAGGTTATGCCCTTGATATTGCTCCACCAGAGTATGTAACATCAGAAAATATCCTGCCAGCAGCTTCCCAAAGTTACTAGAAAGGCTTTTGTGGGAGAATATATATTTTTACAGAGTGTGTCACTAATAGGCAGTGGTGACACTGTCACTCATAGGGAAGTGACAGTGTTTCTACCTCATCAGCATGTTCACCTTGGGGTATGTGTTCTGACTTTAAAGTTTAGAAAAGTACATTAAAGAAATTCTTCAGTGTATTGCTGACAGTGGCACATCAAGGACACAATTAACATTCTGCTCATGTGGAAGGGAAATGTTAAAAAATTACCCTTCAGCTCATTCCTAGTATTTTTTATTTATCATTCACAAAATGTACACTCTTATACTTGTCTAAATATAGTATGTGGGGTTTTTTTTGTTTAAAGTGAGTTTTTTTCGCCATATGCATATTCCCATTTACAAACAAACTTTATTTCACTCCTGGGGACATGATGCCATTGTCAGTATGTACCTCATTCATGAAAGCAGCAGTCTCAGGTCTCAGGGACAGCCCCCTCTCTGCCATTGAACAAATGGCTTGGGAAAGTCCCTGGGCAAGGCAAGTCACTTAGGAGCACTCCTTGAACATTTGGAGTTACAGAGCAGCATTCACCTTCTTGGCAAAGGCTGTCTCTGATCTCCAGGACAGCATGTGAAAGTGCCTACAAGACAAAAGCAAGGAGCAAATCTAGTCCTTGTAGTATGCAGTTACTTGTCCCTTGTTAAAAAACCCAAACCCAACATCCTCATGCTAAGGGAAAGCTGTCCCAGGAACATAAGAATAGGCAAATCCTTGAGCTATAGACTTCTAGAGACTGGGAAATGTAGACAATATACTTGTCCTCTTCTTGTAAACACTTCTAGGCACCTGGGTTTGGGCATTATTGAAGAAAGGGATGCTGGGCTAGGTAGACTGTAGGTCTATCTCACTGAATGGGATATTTGTTATTAGAAGAGGTGATATTTGTTACTATTATGATATATGATATGTTAGGTGATATTATTGTTAGAAGTGGTTAATGCCTGAATGAACCAGGTGATCAGGAAACCATTTTCCATGCATTTTTTGCACCTCCATTGGCTTCAGCTGAGATGATGGATCTCAGATCAAAATGGAGCCAATGGCTGAGCAGTGTTTTTCCAGTACAAACAAGAATTTTGTGTTCCTTTTTCAAGCTGTATGAGTCCACTGAACAGCCTCTGTAACCTATTTCCCATTGAGAAGCAAGTATAAACCACATACCAGGGATGACATATTCTATCATGGCCAAAGGGTGGCAGATGGAAATGAAAGCTGATTAAGTAAACAATTAGGAGAAGGTGCTTGTCATATAACAAACAGAAATGACTCATGCAATGTCCCCTTTCTGCTACAGTCACTACATGAATCACCTCACCTGTGTCCAAGGAAAGGTCAATCCACTTTCTCAGTTCTTGGAAGTGTTTTCAATTTAAAAGTACTGCAGGATCAGGACACTCTTTAGTGTGAAGAGTTGTATGAGTTCTTATCCAGTTTAGCCTGGGAGTACAGTACAATTCTATTAGAGTTCTGTCTCAAACACGCTCAGTGTGATAAACATACATCTTGACTAGCTCTCACTGCCAACTCAGACGTTCCTCTTCCATTTGTTGCCCTCTCTTGCACTGCCATTATTTTTAATTGTTTGGCTCAGAAATAAAGAGGGGATGGAGGAAACTACATTTTTGCTGAAGGAAGAAGCACAAACTCTTTTTAAGAAGGCCAAGGAATTGGGATTAATAAAGAGTTATTCTTCATGATATCAGCTGCAAACCCATCCCAACTAGGCTAGGGGGGAATTCACTTTTCTTTGTCTTTTGCTCATATTTGGGCTCTACTGGCCTCTTCTCTGTGTCATTTAGAACTTAAGGGAGAATAAGTGCTACTCTGGAAAACTTCAACTTGTCAGAAGTGATACGGTGTTGGGACCAAGAAGGCTTCCTTCATTCCATCACCTGGCTTTTCCATGACTCTCCTCCTGCTCCCAGACCCATCTGTCTCCACAGTACATGTTTGTTACCAGGGACAGGAAGAATATGGGACGAAATTAATCCTAGTATGGATTTCTTTCAGTGCACATTTCTCTCCCATTTTGGCTTCATCTTCTGTTAGCTGCCACAAGATAAAATCAGGCAGCTTGACATCTTTATTGTGTTTTCCACAGAAGGTTGGCTTAACTTATGTGGGATTCTTGTATGTAACTCACCCAGCTAATTTATGTGGAAAACACCAACTCTCTTGCTTCAGCTTGGATTTGAGTTTGACTCAGCATAAGAGGAAAATTCATTTCAAAATGAAGGCATGCTTTTTCCCCATTTGAAGTCATTTGTCTTCCTGCATAGATGTAATATAAAGGAACACATATATCTTTCTGCTGTTTCATTTCCCTCTTTTCAACTGTGCACTCAAAAACCAGGGGGTGAATTAAAAAGAGATGTCCTGGCAAATCTGGTCACTGCCATGGCCATACCTGCCAAATTAATTAGGAGGCAGCGAACCTTTCAAAATAAGAAATTTAGATTCTATACATAGGATCATGCTTGATATTTTATAACAAAGTCCACCTATTTCTGTCTGCATCCCTTGCAAGACTGCACACATCTTGGAAAAATCAATCGAAGGGTTTCTGTGTTATGAAACATAAGCACTTTTTCTAAAATTATTGCACTAAGCTTAAGGCTGTGCTTCTCTGTGACTGGCTAACCTGGATCTGTTATAACTCCACTACAACTTAGAATTCAACAGCATTAGCAGTTTTCATCACACTGAATTGTTACTGGAAATGCTTGTGCTGAGTCTGACTTCAAATACAACTAAGACAACCTGAATGAAGCATTTCCTATTGATTATTTAGCCTGAATAAAAATTAATAAGGATGTAATATTCCATCTTTGTGTTTAAAAATAACTTATTTGCTTGTTTGGAGGAGCCAGAAAGTAAATTGTGGTGAATGACGTGGAAAGAGCACTTTTGCTCACTGGACTAGTGGCTTGAGGTTGAACAAAATTGTTGACAGCTTTACCAGAGAGGGTTTGAAGATGCCCATCAAAATGCCTGTACCCAGACTGGCCCTGCAGCACAGGAGCAGCAGAATGCACTACCCCAAGGGAGAGCTGTCTAGGTATTTATACCATGCTCATTGCCATGGTAACAGAAAATCTTATGAAATGCAGACATTCCATACAGAAGTGTTTGTGCTTTCCTGCCTCTCTCACACTCATTCTTTCCTTCCTCCCAATGCTGGGGCTTTTATGGATGCTTTTATAGTGAGGAGGCTCAGTGTCAGAGAGCAACTTGCACTGATTCCCGGAACCTTGGGATACCTGGGCCAGACTGGTCCAATACCTCTGGGACTGTGCCCTTCAGCACTGGCTCCAACAGTCCTGCAGCCACCCACCCACCACAGGTGCTCCGGAGCCCCTTAGGTGTGCCTGGAGACCTCAGTGTGTGGTAAGAAATCCTCCAGCAGTACCTGTGGAGAAGGGTCACCAAGACTGAACTCATAGTGTGTCTCCTGCCTCTCCAGGGATGCAGGGAATGGCAGCCATGGGGCAGCAGGCCCTGACCCCAGAGTTTGGTGATGGGCTGTTTGCCAGGTCCGTGGAGCACAGGAGTAATGTCCTCACTCCTGCACTGTGAGGAAACACTGGTGTAACACCATGCTGCTCTCTGAGCCTCAAAATGGTTTAGAGCATGGATGTGCCCACCCCGCTCAGCTGAGGGTGGTTTCCAAACTCTGGACCAGCAAGCACCATGAATACCCCACTTCCTTACTGAAAACATCTTCTGTTTCAGCAGCCACATCCCAGAATCATTCAAGATGGGAGCTCTCCTTGCTGTGGTCATTTCTGGCACTGACTGTGTGAATTTTAGGTGGGTATTAATCGCGCTTTTGCACCTCCATACTTCACTGGCATGTCATGACCCTTTTTTTCATCAATATCACTGTGAAGTGCCTGGGAGCTTATCAAATAAAGCCCACACCAATAAAAGTGTCCTAACTGACTTTAAAAATAAATTAGTCTTTTTCTGCTTCTGCCTATACAAGAGATCTACCCTAAGAGTTGAGTAATTGGTAAGTTCTGGCCCTCTTAACCCATGCCTATATAATTTGCAAAGCTGGGTTTAACATGATGCTTCAAGTCAATATGCTGACACAACCTAATTTGCTGAAGAAAAAGGCTGACTACAGGTCTTCAGAAATTCTTAGAAATGTTCTGCTTAGTTTATGTCAGCCTGTTGTACTAGCCTGGAAAAATACAAGGCCAAATTTTGTGTATTTTGGAGGAGGTAAGAGTTAGAAGTGCTGTGGAAGGAGAGTGATGTTACCTCTTGCTTCCTGAAAGAATCTTCTCCATGCTATAAAATATTGCTGTGACGGGTTCCAAAAAATTATACCTCACTCTCCTTGGCCAGATGAAGAATTTATAAGTGGCAGGGAAATGAAGAATCCAGGAGATTCTTGAATTGATAATTTTTGATGTCTAAAGCCAATGGAACAGTGCTTAGCAATTACAGTATATTTTTGCTTTTATGAGTCTGTCAGTCTGTTGGTTTAGAAAGGGAGGTATTGTTAACATAGTACTTCTTTTGCTGTAGCTACACACTTAAGTAGGCATGATACAACACCCAAAATTGCTACCTAGAGGTGTGGTATTTGGTACACAGTATGGTTTCTAATTGCTTGAATAATACTACACAATGGAATAATTTCTTACTCCATGAGAGCTGTTTCTCACTGCTTGAGATATAATAACCTCTTGGGAAGTCACGGAGCTGCAAACTATAATGATCTATATAGAGCATTTTTGCTCAGTCTGTACCCTTAAAATGCTCAGCATTCACTAAAAAAATGAATCAGGAGAAGCTGGTAAAGTAAGCTGCAGCAACTGAATGAGATGGCTCTTCAGAATTATATATAGAATCCTTTCTTAGACACCCACATCCCCTATATTAAAAACAGTGATTCAGAAAATCAGCCAGCAATTCGTGAACCAAAGAATTGTGTGTGATTTTTGCAGTCCACATTAAAAGAGATACATTGTTTACAAGAATGAAATGAGCATTACAAGGCACTTTTGCAATAAAACTATTTTGTAGTGTGGATAAGATTATGCTATTTTTAATTTACCAGTTTAATTTTTTATATGCATCCATGCGTTTCTAGAAACAAATTTTCTTCTCAGAACTGTATATGAAACAATTCACCCATAAATGTACACAGTAATATAAAAAAAAAACCACAAACAAACAAAACAAAACAGAATCAGCCTGAAGTTTAACAAAGCCACATATTCAATGCCTACAGTAAAGAACTCGGAGTTGGGAAGATATTGTGGTTAAACCTGCCTGTAAGTCAAGTATTTGGCATCCAAACCCAGAATCGCCTTTATGAAAGGTGATTCCTGCACTCACTGTGCAGGGGCTGACAGCCCAGACTCCCTGCAATGACAGTTCACTCTTCCAATGCTCCTTACAGGTGAGGGGACACTGGAAACGTTCTGGTTTGTTGGTCAAACCACAGTGGGCAAATGTTGGTTAAACTTCCTGGAGAGACAAAGCTGTTTTTTCACACCCACGGAGCTGAACTAAAGGGGAGGACCCTCAAATGATGCCACCTACTGCCCTGGCATAGGACATCCCAAGGCCAGGGAGGTGTTTTGGGACCTCAGTGCCAAGGACTCAGCTGGCATCAGGATGGGGTACAGGGGCAGCAGCTGCCCTGGCCCCATCTCCCAGCAAGGTTTAGGATGCAGTCCAGAATAGGAGCTGTAACATTATTTGAAAGCTGCAACTTTTCCATATGAAGGTGTTCTCACTTCTTACCAAGCAGTGGGACTGGTCAGAAGTCTCCTGCAGCAATACACAGCAAACAGAATGGACAGAGGCCACATCAGGAGAGACCCACAGACCCAGACCAGGAGCTGGGCTGCAACTGCTCTTTGCACCAGGAGCCAAGGAGATTGTGTGTCATTTCCCTTTCCTGCCTCCTCATTCACAGCAGGGTGAGAGCTCCTGGTCCTGTACAAGGAACACCAATGGTGGCTCTGTATGTTATGTGGGCATTTCAGTAGACTGGAAGATAAAGTAATGCCAAATGCAAGCTAATAACATGTTTTGAAAGGTCATGTGCCCCCAGACCATTTTATATTGGTGTATATTGATGAGCCTAGGTCTACTTTCTAATAAAGTTCTTAGTGCCTGAGAGTATGAGCTCAGGCTGCAAAGCTCTGAGCAGACTGACAGCTCAGCACCCAGGGTGGCCACCCTGTTTTCCCTCATGGAGAAGCTGCAGTGCAAGAGCTGCCAGCCCTGACAGCAGCTGCCCAGAGGGAGGCGAGAATTCCCCAGATGGGAAGTTCCTTCCTCAAACCCTGCTCAAAAACCATGAAAGAGAGGGACTGCCTACTGCAGAAACCTTCCTTCCCCATCAGAAAAAACAGTATGTGACCTTCTTGAATGCACTTGCCCAGCTGAGTGTTTAATTTTTGTCCTGAATTATCCTCTAGACTCAGTATGGAGCAGCACTGATGGTGGCTGTGCGTGTCATGCAGGCATGTGAGTAGATAAAATCTGAGTAACAACTGAAAAAAAAAAAGATACACCCTAAAGACTTCTCAGGCTTTAGGGGTACCAAGTAGGATTGAATAACTGTAGCTGTATATTCCCTTCCTGGCTTATCTGGGAAGCCAGGAGTAACTTTCTGAAATATCAGCAGTGGAGTAACTTTCTGAAATATCAGTGTTTCATTGACTGTTATCTATGATCTTTTTCTGGACAGAGAAAATAGTGGGAAGGGCTTTTCTGGATGGAAATGAAGAGTAGCTCTAGTACTTCAGAGAAACAACAAGGCACTGTTTCGCTTTCAGTGTTAGCAAGGAACAGAGGACTGGCATATAGGATATGACATAACTAAAAGTAGCTGTCATATAGGATGAAAGTTAAGGTCAACAATAACGTTTGTATTCACAATACCTTTGTGTGCTCTTTCAGGCTAGAAATCAGTGCTGTGCCATCTTGAGTTAATGTGGAGGTCAAGGCTTTGCTGGACACAACAAAGGGAGAAACCGCAGCACAAGGGCAATTACTGGCAGAGTTCCCATGGACGTTAAGGAAAGGCAGAACTCATGCAGGAGGAATTTAAAGCAGTCAGTTAAATTCTGAGTGTGGCCTCTCATGTGCTGTTTCTCCACTGCTTTTCCAAATGAAGCTGGTGATCACAAAAAGGGCTGTCCTGCAGCCTCCATTCCCCTGCAGAATGAAGTCAAGCCACCAGGCATGAGCTTCCTGCTCAGTCCCCTTTAGCCTGTCTCAGGCCCATGCCAGAGCAGCCTGCTCTGAAAGGAAATGTCAAATCCAGCCAGGGACTGACGTCTGCAGAAACTGCCAGCAAATGGAACAGCAGCTTAGCCAGTCTGGCCCAGTGGAAGTAGCTCAGCTAAGATCTGAGAGGGTCATTTGGGTGTAAGCAGCCCAGGGCAGTTTCAGGAGGCACTGGGCTAAGTCCACACTGCTGATGAAGGCAGGAGATGGTGAGCTTTATTCTGTTGCTGTCACTTTGGGAATTAGAGCCCTCAGAGGTGGCACCAAGAAGAAATGAAGTGTCAGCCCTCAGAGAAAGCTGTGTTCAAGGAGGAAAATATTTCCCTAATAAATCTTTCACTGTCTGTCTCTCAGATTGTGACAGTCTGTCACAAGTCTGCAATACTTTTCTCTAAAATTCCAGGTCACCCAGAGCTAGAAAAACAGCACTTATACAAAATGCCTGAGGTCCTGCAAGTGACAATTTCCTCTTCCATCCTACAGAGACTGTGTTGGAGATATCCAGCCTGTGTGCTGATTTGTGGGAAGGCTTGCCTTTAAAACTGGGCTCTGACTGTGTGAGCTGACCGGTGTGGGGCATTGTGTGGGGTTGTATAATCCGAATGAAAGACCTTATTGTAATGAGTGCTGCTTATGGCATAGGAAATTAACACTATCTCAGCCCTGTGTTTGTGCAGAGGTTGTGCTGTGTTCCCTGAGGAAGCTTTTGGAAGACAATCCAAGTGGAAGATGAGTGTGCTGGAAAGGAAGAAAGAAAAGAAAACCAGTGTGTGGATTGCAAAAGTAGAGGTACATTGAAAACCTCACTATCTTCTATTTTAACCTCTCTATAATGCAGCATTATATCCACTGAACATAACATTTTTATTTCTTTCATTATTTATTATTTATTGTAAGAACCCAGCAATTTTGTGTTTAGTCCTAAGTGCATGAAGAATATTAATGCATACTTACATTAGGATAAACCCATAAAGTTGATAAAGCCCAATGTGCACAGACTGAAGCATTAGAGAAGAATCCAGGGGAATAAACATAGAAGAACAAGACCTGAATTGGACTAAAAATGGTTTAAACCTATATCTGGACTACCAAAATACCACAGTCACGTTACTTTTCAGCTATTTGGAAGCAATACAAAGTTTCTTCTGTTAGTTAATTACTCTCTTAACTGTCCGCTACAGAGTTTCTTTCATTTCCTCTCCCAAACATCTGGCAGTAGATACTGCAGGAGCCCGCAGTCAGCAAGATACGCAAGCAGGGGCCTAACTTTAGTTCATGAGTCATCTCCGTGGCTCCAGTGGGACAGTTCAGGTGGTTAAAGTTAAGCACGTACTTAAGCACTTCGCTGAAACGCGATGAATCTGTGCCAGCGAGAGGTTCCGCCCAGGTAGGGAACTGCTCGTTTGCCGAACAGCATGTCCTTAACCACTTCTAAAGGGATTCATGTAAAATATAATTAAAAGACACCCCTCTGCTGTGAGAACAGTGATTCCCAAAGACTTTTAAAAAGTGGACCACTGTCAGCTTTTACAGCCTCTCTCAGCAACCCCTCCCTCCCCACCCCTTCCCCCTCGTTATTATCGAGCTGTTAATTGGAAACACTTTAATAAGGTTCAGCAGAACAGGGAGCGATTGCTCAGCGTCACCTTTCCAGGCCTTGTGAGCCTACAGGGCATGGGTAGAAAACTGCTGCTCCAGGTATGGATACCTGCTTTGTTACAAACGTTCTGATACTGTTTTACTGCAAATGTCCTGCTTTTCTGGTAGCCACAGTTGAGAACTGCAGCACTTTCCCTCCACCATCCAAATTCGTGGAGCTTAAAAAAATCCTTGTTTTCTAAAATTACATTGGGAGTTATTTTATGCAGGCCATGGCGAGCACACTCTCTGAAGCCCTGCAATTAATTCTGCTCCTGCTGTGGTCCTGTCTGCACCACTCCCCAAGTGTTTGCCTTTTACCCTGACTCCAGCTTCAGTAACCAACCACAAGTGGTGGGTCAGGTGGGCTTTGGGCACATCCCAGCAGTGCTCACACAGACTACAAGACTTGTATTATCATCCACATCTGTGAGCTGTATGATGCTTCCAAATAACCCCTTTAATAAAATCAGATAATGATTTGTAGCTGAAAGAATGGTTTCAAAACTCTTTAAGAGAGTATCTGTGTCACCAGTTATTCCTTTATTCTGAATATAAAAAATGAAAATCAACTTTTGCCAAATACAGAGCAATTTTTCCTAAGCCCTAAAATCTGTATAGTATTTCTCCTTGCACATTTTTCCCAACCTGTCAGAATCATAAGACTGAAAATTATAAAGCCAGCAGCTTTGCTAGAAAATGTCAGTCTGACACACATTTTTCAGAAGAGCAGAGTCTATTTTATGCCGGGGAGCATTGTTTGAAATGGAGTTTTGAAAGTCCACAATTTTTCATTTCCAAGTCAAGGCTAATGGAAAAATTTCACTTCCAAAGGTAAGATATGGAACAACGGAAAACAGGGATTTAGGAAAGAACTGCCATCTCAGCAATCATTTTGAATATTAGTACCATTTGTCATTCTAATACTGGTGGCAGTGATTCACCAATCTGAGGGACTTAACCAGGATTTGTTTATATGTCTTTCAAAGACTGAGTTTAAATCATCAGTCTTTCATGTCTCTGTTTTTCCCTCCACAGGGTTTCTTTAAGATCTCGGGGTTTCTCTCATCCATTGAGTCATCATGGGATATGGACTTTAATATTTACTCCCCAGCCAGCATTAAGCAAACTTTTCCTTCCTTCAGTAGTTTTAATCTGTGCCTATTAAGCACGGCCTGAATTGGAGGCACATTCCTGGGATGGAGGAACTGAGCTAATGCCACGTGCTGGTGTCTCCATTCCTACCTGTCTGTAACCTCCACGCCTGAGACTGTGCACATGAAAGGCAAGATTGTTGCAAATAAGTTAAGAAAATGAGCATGAAGATAAGTAACAGTATTAGAGAAAACAACTGAAGAAAGTTTTAAGTTGGCATCTTTAAGGAAAGTTGTCCCAGGGGACTTTTTTTATGCAGTGCATGGAAAAGTTGCCTTGGCCAGATCCTGGGGAATGGATGCAAGAGAGCATTGCCACACACTACTGCTCTCCTGCTGCTAAGCAAATATCATGGCCTTTATTTGAATACACATGCATAATAAATCTTTGGCAAACAGCCCACAAAAACTACCAACAGTTTCCTTGATATTAAGAACATTCAAGCGTTTCTCCATTGCAAGAAATTTTTAGTGCAATGCCTCTGCTTCAGCTGAAGAGCCTTTTCCAGTCCTGCTACACAATGAATCTCCCATCTTCCTTTTAAATCCTTGCTGAAAAAAAAATGAATGGCAACCTGCTGTCCTGGGCTTAGGTGGTGCCTGATTTAATTTGAAGGCTGTGGGAGAGGAGCAGCATTGAAACAGCACATGGAAATGTCCTACCATGGCAAAGGAGAGGAATGGTGGAGGCAAGAAACAAGGCCATTCTCCCCACAGGATCATCATCTGCACTGTTTAGATATATATTTAATCCTTGCAGACATGTTTCCTGCTTGTTTTGGCTAGAGGAAACAAGATAGCAGGGAATACAAAAGGGTCAGGCAGAAGGACTTGTGTTAAAGTACAGCTTGTACAGCTGCCCTGGAGCAAGACTGGGCTGCCCAAAGAAGACTACAGAGGACAGGAAAGTTCATAGAATAGAATCACAGAATCATAGAATCGATTGAGTTGGAAAAGACTTCTGAGATCATCAAGTCCAACCCTTGCTCCAACTCCAGTCCCTTTACCAGGTCATGGCACTCAGTGCCATGGCCAAGCTCACTTTAAAAACCTCCAGGGATGGGGAATCCACCCTCTCTCTGGGCAGCCCATTCCAATGCCTGAGCACTCTCTCTGCAAAGAAGTTTTTTCTGATCTCCAACTTCAATTTCCCCTGGCACAGCTTGAGCCCGTGCCCCCTTGTCCTATTGCTGAGTGCCTGGGAGAAGAGACCAACCCCCACCTGGCTAGAACTTCCCTTCAGGTAGTTCTAGACAGTGCTGAGGTCACCTCTCAGCCTCCTCTTCTCCAGGCTAAACACCCCCAACTCCCTCAGCCTCTCCCCACAGCACTTGTGCTTCAGTCCCTTCACCAGCCTCGTTGCTCTTCTCTGGACCCGCTCCAGCCCCTCAATCTCTTTCCTGAACTGAGGGGCCCAGAACTGAACACAACACTCAAGGTGTGGCCTCCCCAAGGCAGAGTCCAGGGGAAGGCTCACTGCCCTGGGCCTGCTGGCCACGCTAGTTTTGATCCAGGCCAGGATCTCATTGGCCTTCTTGACCACCTGGGCACACTGTTGGCTCATAAAGTTAGTCTAGTAGAAGAAACTATTCTAGTAATAGAATTATTAATAGTAGTAATTCTACTATTCTGGTAGCAGATATTCTGTTCTTCTCCCAGCACCTCTTTTCCTTTTCCCTGATTCTTCTGTCCTGCTTTCATTCCTTATAGTAACCTAAAAAAACTTCTTTGTCAGCTTGACACTGATCCTGTCACCATTTCCTGTGCAACTGAGTAGAGAGTACAGCCTAAGCATGAGTGCTGAGCATTGCACAGCAAAGTCTGGAATTAACCTTACACACCCTTGATTTCCCTTCTTGTGCCCACCTTGCCCCCATCCAGGTGCTCCAGACTGACTCTATCCATATCATGGCCTCTCACACTGCTGAGAGCTGTCACTGAGCTTTTCTTCAGCAGTCATTTATCTATGATCCAACAGGCTTATAAACTTCATAAAACTTCTCTGAAAGTGTATTGCTTTACATTATCCAAAGTGATTGTTTAATAGTAGCCTAAATGTACTCTCTTGAAATGCATACCTGAACTTACACATCTATCCTGTCTGCCACTGACAGAATCACAGCAATGCTGGATTGCTGGTCTTTGGGGACAGAGTTTATCACTCTAAACACTTGAAAATGCTTCTAGAGGGCAAAGGCTTTTATCCAGGCCAATTACTTATCTAATGCCAAATTCTCTGAGGATCACTTTCATTTAGAGAAGAGGTCAAGAAAAAAAACCCTCAAAAATTAATTTTAAATTGCTTTGTGCCAAAGGAATAAAAGTGTTTGATGCAGTGGTCTTCTTAATGTGCTTTGTAACTCTGTCTGGAACAGGAGAGGAATGTCAACAAATTATTTCATCAGTGTAGTTCTCTCTCAGAGAGGAAGTGAAACCGTGCAATGACACCGTTTAAGCCTTGCAGAATCAAATATTGGTAGGCTGGTTTAAATGACAACACTGTTTTGCATGTTCTCTCATCCCAAGCAGAAGCAGAGGGATATGCACTCTTCTTAAGGAGAAAGGGGCTGTCAGTGTATGACGACTTCCTTTCAAAAACATTGCAGAAGTGCATGTATTTTACAAGACCAGGTAAATGTTATGATGCAATGGTCAATAGTGACCCCTCATTTATGTAAAACAGCAGATGAAGTCCAGATTTAAGGAGGAAAAAGAACTTGTTCTTAAACATGTATTTTTACTTACCTGAGCATCTCAGACCTACTAAGAATAAATGTAATTTTAATAGATGCACAGTATTTAATAAGATAATGCAAGGGAAGTTTAACAGTCTGTGATGAAGTGTGACAGTTTAAAAAACTCTCTGAAGGGTGATTATTCCCATTAATATGCTAAATAGCCCATCACCAGCACACCTAGAATGAAAATGTCAAAATCAGCAGGCAAAACCTGTGCTGAACGAAATAAAATGTACAGACACCAAGGTCAAGCACAATAGGTACCACTCCTCCTGCGTAAAAGCCTGACCTGTGCACTCCCTTGACAAAATATCCAGGTAATTGGACAAACCTTTGTTTCTCACTGCCATGGCAGAGTCACCAGCCCTTGGAGGGAAGGAGTGCTGCCAGTGTAACTGTGCCTGCACGTGGGGTTTCTCCTGGCAGCAAAGAGGCAGCTCTGCCTCTTTATGCCCTCAGGAGATGGAGATGTGTTGGCAGTTTCTCATAGCTGGCAAAACTCTGTAGCAGCAGCCTGGGCTTCCACGCTGAACAGAACAGGCTATTTCTGAACAATTATTGCCTTGAGGGTTTACACAGTCCTAAATGTAGATTGATGTTCAAAATAAAAGTAGAGTAGCATCTACCTTTGGCTTTAGAGGGAGCCAGATAACATTTTTCTAAATTTAAAAAAATGCATCTGAAGATGCTAATGGCAAAAGAAATCAAAGCAAACTTCATTACAGGTGTCAAGGTTTAGCTGCACAGAAGCAGTTTTGTGGTCAGCATCACGCTGTGTGGAAATATCTGCCTCAGTCCAGAACAAAGCTG
The DNA here is from genome assembly GCA_013396695.1 of Sakesphorus luctuosus. Classification (NCBI taxonomy): domain Eukaryota; kingdom Metazoa; phylum Chordata; class Aves; order Passeriformes; family Thamnophilidae; genus Sakesphorus; species Sakesphorus luctuosus. The sequence goes on along the minus strand of VWZD01004428.1, from coordinate 665,439 downwards.
AATTTGTGGCAGTTTTCTTCTTCTTTCAGAAGCTTTTTGTTCTTTGGAGAATAGAAGGCAGTTCCTTCTTTCATCACTACCTTTGCCTCTCAGTCGGATGCAACTTTTAGTTATTGCTTTGTGATGAGAATGTGCTTATAGTTCTGCAAACATGGACTAATGTGTTATTCACATTTCCTCTCCTTTCAGGCCCTGGAAGAGAAATGGTGGGATTCCCCTGGCCAAGTGTCCACTCCAGCAGGCCACTGAAGGCTCTCTGAAGTGTCATCAGGAAAGAAACAGGCCCTATAGGCTATGACTCTGTCATTTAAAAACAGCTGCCTGTGGAGAATTGAGCCTTTTTAAAATTTCAGAGAAGCATTTGTCACCTTCAGCTGTGTGTATCTACACTAGAATGGGATGAACTGCATCCTAGAAGGGCTGCTCCTCTCCAGCTGACTCCAAAGGGAGCCTTGCCAGCTACATCAGTGTAGATGTCTATACTGCAGAGGTCTAAAGTTCAGAGAGACCAGTCTTGTCCCAAAATGTCCTTCTACCTCAGCCTCATCTGTAACACAGGTATGCAAGCACAGCATGTGTTTCATCTTCCGTAACTGTTGTTTAACACCCCTGAGTTCATCTGACAGAACCCAGCTGCAGGCTGGCTGCACACAGAGGGCTCAGCCCCTCAGGTCTGCCCTGCAGCTCATGGGGCTCACCTGTACACCAACACTTCCTTTAAGGCTTCGGGGAATGCCAGCCTTGAATGGCAAGGCCATTGCACTGACAGAGTGACAATAAAACAGGCCCATGGCAGGGGAGCAATGGTAACCCATCCCACACGCCATCCCACATGCTCACACAGCCCCGCTCCACGCTGGCATGGTGTAACTTAAGGTGTGGTTTGGCATTATGGCCAAGCCTGTCTAACCACTCTGTGCAGCTGAAAAGCTCCCCCTCTGCTGTGCCCAGCACCTGTTCCCACGTTTCCTTCTCCTCCTCCTCCTCATTGGCACTGGGGCTCCTCCTCAGAACCAGTTATGCTCAGCCTTCAGAAGAAGGGATGTTCTTTCTGGTGTTTTGTCTCTCCAGTCTGCCTCACATCAGTGTCAAAGGAGTGCTGATGAGGAGAGCAGGAAGGCACGGACGAGGCCAGGAGGACAAAGGCAGGGATCTCCAGAAACAAGTTTTCTGTCGGGGCTCAATATCTTCCACTTGTAGCTTGCTCAGAACAAGTTACCTTACCTTGGGTGATGGGAAGTAACATATGCAACTGCAATAACTTATCACTTATCTTGAACTTCTGCTTCCCAGTCTCGTAAAACACGAGGGCATTTCCACTGAAGTGCTGCCCTTTAACGTACTTCATGTGCTCCCACCAAGCACGGGAATCTCTCTTCTCTAAGGCAGAAACAACAGGTAGAGTTCAAAACCCTGAGACCTTTACAGGCTCCTCTGCCATGTCTTCTACTTCCAAGCCTGCACTGACAGGACACAGATTCCTACAGACCCTCCCAGGCCATCATCTCAAAGTCCACCTGCCTCCAAAATGGCAATACAGTAGAGCTAGCAGGAGAGCCATGAAGCAGTAGTGATCTCTAGAACTTCCTTCAACCAAAACAGGTTGTGGTTTTCTGTGTGCCTATAACATTAATTTACAATTAATCCATAATCTTTTCAAGTAACTGTTGCTTTATCATAACTTTTTCATTCTTGGCATTATAAAAGAAGGTTAGTTTGCTTATTCTGTGTAATTGGGACTGGTTGCCAGTTTGTAGCCCCTTTTCCTGTCCTGTTTCTTTGGTATCTGGAACCAACAAGAGACCCACAGAGCAGTTGGTGAGAAAACTACATACAAGAGCCAGAGCTTAGTTGAGTCAAGCCTAAGTCATATCCCAGGGACCTCAAATAATGCCTCAACAAAAAGGCAGGTGTGGGACCAAAGACCATGCTGAGCCAGAGAGAATTCTGTAGTCAGTCATTTTCATGACCATCATGGCCTCTCTACCCTGATGAAACCAACATAAAGACAGAGGATGGAGCCCTTTTTTTTTTTTTTGCTAAATGAGATGTCCCAGTTTATCTTACATCTATGTATGTGATAAATCCAACTTGAAAGAGCATTAACCAAAGTCATTCGCTAGCACTTGGTTCTCTGGCAGCCCTGAGGAAAAGAGCACATGTTCCTGATCTGCTTCCCTGGGGCTGCTCTGTCTGTGCTCAGGGCAGGTGGTTGTTAGGAGAACCTCTCCTGTCTCTTGTCCCTCTGGAGGATGAGATGATGTAGGTCCTGCCCCTGATCCCATGAGATTCCTCTCAGGTCTCAGGTTACTTTGCAGCAGCTTCTGATCGATTCCAACCCTGAGCAGCACATCCATATCCTTCTCAGGAGCAGTTGCCATCCCCAAATCCCCCAGGCTGTCCTGACTTTCCTGTAGCACTTATTAATGTTTATAACTGCAAATTAATTGGGCCTGCTGAGTTTGTAATGAAGGCACATTTTTAAATGCTGTAATCAAAGAACTTTGAATTGGATTAAGACGTCAGTGTGTTCGTGGTTTAATTACAAACACATGTAAGCACAAATAAGTTTTGGGGTTACTCCTCTTTTTCAGGTAGGCCATGGCAAAGTCTTTGGGTCCATTTGTTATTCCTGAATACCTGGTGCTAACTGTGGGTTGGACTCCTGGTCTCTGGAGTCCCATGTGGCGTCCCAGGCAGTGGGAGTCACCCCCAGACACACACATCCCCCAGGTGAGATGCCACCAGGTGTACTTGGTCAACACAACAAACATCAGTGCAGAATTCCTTAGGAGGAGGAAATAAAAGAGGGAACTGAAGGGTGGAGGATGGACTGTTTGACAAATGCACAGCCACTGAAAAGTGTTCTCCTCCTCTTCCCTTGCCTCCAACCATCATTCTCAGCTGTGCTACCCCCTCCCCTTTCCTGGCAAAATTGGTTCTATATCCACAGGGCTAAGTAGCTTCAGGAGACTGATATGGTTAAAAGTAACTTTTTTTCCCCCTCCAGCTATATCAGTTTCTTGAGGAGCTGCACAAATGTTTACAATACCATGAAGTAAACCAGGAGCCCAGGGACAAGATGCTGGTAGTGAGCAGAACCACTTGGAGTGATGGGAGTGTCAACATCTGTCTGCTCAAATGTTGGTCAAGTTGAGTCCTGAAGGGAAAGGTGAGGATCACTGTCAGCAGAAGTTTAAGGGTGGTTATTAAGCTCAAGTCCTGTGAAGACAAATTGTTGCTAGAATTTGGTAAATGTTAATTATTTCTGTGCTACACCTCTAGAAAGGGCAATATTTCAATAGCATTAGAAAATGTGGTCTATCAAACAGGCTTCAAACAGCCCCTGGTGACAATCTGGGGAGGGGTCACACTGCAAAGGTTTGAGCAATAAGCAAAACACATTGGGACTTCAGTTTCACTTCTGCTTTGTCTTGTTTGCAGCCCAGTCCTCTTCCAGTTCCAGTCTCTGAACCTCTCTCAGGCACACACAGGGACTGGCTGGGAGGCAGCATGTGCTGCAGCTGCCAGAGAGATTAATTGAAAGAGAAGTGTTGATCAACACCCTCAGCTGCACACACACACACACACACACACACACGTATCAATTTAACTGCTCCAATTTAGAAAAGATTGAGATAAATTGGTACAATCTTCTTTTTGGACAAGATTAGAATATCTATGCTTTGGGCTTGTCGGGTGCAAAAACGGAGCACTTTTAACCTATAGCACCACCAAGAAGGGGAAAATACATCTGTGGGTCTGTACCAGATACAAGACATTGTTGTAACCAAATAGGTATAAATATAGTAGGAGGTGCCCATGGTTTTGCAGAAATTACCTCTACATACAGCATACCAAGTTTAATTGTAGTCGACAGCATTTTTTGAATAGCAAAATAATTGTTTTATCTTAGTGTGGGGTGTTTTCATCTCTCTGGGATGAACCTGCTCTGACGTCCCAGCCCCCACTGAAGGCACTAAAAAGCTGTCAGTGATCTCAGGATGACCAGAAATCCACATTAAATTATTAACCCCAATGCCAAAAAGAATTTAACAAAAGCAAATCTGTAGTCATTGAATTTTAACTGTTATATAATCCCCAAGATTTCATGGACATTGACTTTCCTCAGTGTACAGGTGAGAGTTACAAACAGAATTTTATAATTTCAAAGAGGAAAACCAACAAATTCCATTGACTAGGCTGAGGCATACATGTATCTAAATGCAGTTAATTATAAGGGCTTGGCATTGAAATATTTTCTGCTGGTGAGCATAATAGACATTTTTCCAGCTCCATTTTCAGATATTGATAATAATTATACTAAATTATATTTTATAATTGGAGTAATTATAAAATATAATATTTGTACCTTTATATTTAGCAGGTTAAATAAGATAATTTTTTTAGCAAATAATCATCATCATCTTTTGTCTATCTTTAGAGGGGTCAAATGGAATAAAAGCTGGAGGGTGAGAGTCACCTGTCCAAATGTAGATGGCAGAATGTGTGTTGCCTTCAGAGAGAGGCCTTTGGCTGATGCTCAGGCAGGTGCCATGGGAATGGTTGCCCTTAGTGTAGAGCAGCCCAAACAAACCTACTCTGCCACTTTTTATACTCCTAAATGTACACAAGGGCACCAGGCAATGTTTTATTTACTTGGTAAATTTGAGCAGACAACAGACATTAGTCTTTTCAAGAGAGAAAACACACAGTTTTGTCAACTGTGACCAAAAATGGGAAATTATGAGGGAACAGCTGCTCGGCCTGACCTCTGTAAGTGCTGCATGGGATCCATGAGCACATTTGGGGGAAAAGGGAAAAGCAGCATTTGCTAAATTGATTTATGGGTGTTAGCTAGGCCATATAAGAGTCCCAGCAGTCAGATAACCTCTCCTAACTGGTGGTGAGAGTGCACATCCCCTGAGGGCCAAAACCAAAATCACCACCTGTATCCAGGAGCCCCTGAGGGGATGTGGGGATGCTTCAAACCCCTCCACAGCTGCTGAAGGGAAAATTCAGATAAACTGTCTGCTTCCTAGCACTAAATCCTCCTGCTCCTGAAACCCTTGTAGAGAAAGCAAAGTGGATTTTTTGTGAGGCTGATGTCACTTGAAGGATTCCTGTAAATCCTTCATGGGTTTTGCTTTCGTTTTCAGTATGACTGAATTTTATTATGGTATAATCATAACAACTCTTTCATTTTAAATTCAGTCTTGCACCAAGGGATGGTTTCTATCACTACATCTATAGCCAGTAAAAGGCAAGTTTTACCCTCTGAATTACACAACACTTTACAGACCCTGCTTTCCTTTTTCACAGTGTTTAGTTCCTCAGACAATAAGCAAATACATCACTCTTCCAGAGAGCAGTTTCATTTCCTTCTTATGTACATTACCTCAAGAATGATTAAACTTTGGTCTTCTTTTGCAACATGCAATTTCTGTCTCTTTCAGCAGCTCTTGGCACCTTCTTGATGGGGTTGTGTGGCACAGAATCCATGCTGGCAGCACTGCCACCCATGAGGGTGCCCCTGGCACGTCCCAAGGTGTGTGAGGAAGGAATATTCTCCTTTGCCTCTCTCAGAAGGATGTAGCAGGAAAGAGGGGGCTCAGAGCTACCCCCTTTAGAAGAGCAAACAGAACATCAGCCTCTCCCTGAGGTCTCCCTGGGAAACGCACAGCTCATAGTGTGGTTCCTCTCCATGGATGTTGCCTAAAAATAGGGCTGAAATGTGACTGTTCGAGATAGAGCCTTACAGTAAACAAGGAAATCAAGCACGTAGCCATGCAAAGTTTTATTTATTTTTCTGTCATGGTCTGTAAACTGTTAAAATCCATTGATTGTATCTTTTTATTTTAGGGCCAATTGCCAGTAAGTTTAAGAAAACCTTCTGTTGTTCCACTGGTCCAGCTTGTTGCAGATCTTAAGAGCTACCTGCATGTTTACAAGCTTTTTTCCAGTAGTCACTTGGATTCATTTCACTTACAATGTAAATAACTGCATTTCTAGATATATGCCAAGGTATAAACATTTATATTATGATTGCCTGAAACTGTCCATCATAACTTTATTTTCAGTTGCCTGTTACTGTGGTAAGAATTCCTAGAATTTAGACCAGAATAAAAGTAAAAATCCATTTCATGATAAGCCATTTCGGAGCCTCAGGGAACATCACCCTGGCCCTGCCACAGTGAACTGAGCCTCTCAGGAGGACATACACAAAATTTATGATACTTTTCCAGGCTTGTGTAGTCAAGGACAACCATGATTCTGATATTACCAAACTCTCAAGCATCCTGAAGGATCGTTGAGCTCAGATAGCACAACCTGGCACGTTTCCATGCATGCCCATAGCTGTTTGCCTCCCATACCTACAGCTTTCCTATGGCATCTTGGAGAAACACTGCTCAAGAGGGACTGTGAAGGCAGATTCTTGAGACTCTGACCAGCAAGAATCTAGAAAATCTAACAAACAACCTCTTTCCTTTCCCAGATTCCTCTGGATGTGCACAGCTGTGTCTTTCTCAGGATGCAGGAGTGGGAGGAGGGGTGAGACAGAGATGTGCGAGACAGTTCGTCCCAGCTACCAAAAAAGCTGCTGCCCTCCCTTGTTTCAAGATGAGCACAAGCTGAACTTGCAAGTCTTGCTTTAATGATGATGGCAAGTCCACTGTAACCCACCTTTCCACCTACCCATTATATACTGTGAAAGCAGAATAGGCTCAAATGCAGCTGAACCTTCTTCAGCACAACCCTCTGTGTGTGCTGTGCACTCCTCCTTAGCCTGTGTTTCTTGGGAGCTGGGATGCTTTATTTTACACATGTGATCTTTAGCCCCACAACTCACCTGTGCTGTGTCAAGCACATGCAGGCAGCTGGTCAGGCCATGCAGAGATTCTCAGGAGTGCATGGCAGAAAGACTCCAGGAACCTCATTTTTTGTCACACCACCACAGGACAAACTGTCAGCACTGGTAGAAGATTAAATGTGTCCAGCAGAAATACTGCAAGGTGGAAGCCATAAACTGGGCTGCCTTCCTTCTTTACCACCAATCTCAGACAGCCCAGAAAAGACAGAGGACAAAACCAAGAGCACGGAGACTTGATCAATGAGGGTTCAGCAATGCCTATGATGAAGGCTTGTAAAAAGTCACTTAAGACTTAATAGACAAGCAACATCTTACACAAGTGTTTTTACAGAACCTGCATCCCATGTCTTGCTGTCCTGCCTCCTCACAGCATGCCTGACCCATTTCCTGGTTTTGCTTCCCTCACCATGACTTTCTTATGGATATCTATCAGTAGCCCAGATCCTTCCATAAAGGAGGGGTTTATTTCTTAAATCCTTCCATCATGCTCTTGGCTTCATCTTGGTTCTCCTACATTCTTGCTGTTTCTCCTTCCAGCTTGGGAAGAAAAGCGTATTTGTCATGCAGCAGGAATGTCAGCCAGTCCATGAATGTAACCAGGAGGGCAAATAGTGTGGGTTGTTCTTTCCCCTGCAACTGACTGACCCTTCCTCTCACCAATTTGTCATGCTTTCATCTGGCTTTGAAAAATCCTGTTTGAGTGTTACAGTAGGACACCACACCAGTCTGAGATGATTCTTCTTTTCCTTCCAAAACTCTATGGAGTATTTGTCTTTAGTGTCTCACCTGGAAAAGGATCTAGGAACCTAACCTTGAAATTAAATCCTTGCCAGGTACCACCTAAAACCTGTGATATGGACAGCCAGCTTTATTTCATGTTTTGTAAAAATCATAGTGCTGAATGCAGTAATGTTTGCAGATTTGTTTTAATATTAAATTTACACCTACAATTCTTGTACATCCAATCTCACCAATGACAAAACCAGGCCTACTAAAAATCAGCTGAAAACCTCACAGAGGAGCAAAGCTGAGATGGAAAGGATTTTGTTGTTGTTGTTGTTGTTGTTGTTAAGGATGGCATGAAAGAGGGGAAGCAATGAATGCACTGTCTTTCATTGCCTCAGCAGGATAAGAGCTCTGAAGGAGCCTAGGAATGCCCAGCCCAACAGAGGAGAAGAAAAGAGGGCTGCAGATAACATGCTCTCCAGCATACAAAAGAGGAGCAGAGACTATAAGAAGATGCCACAGGGAAGGCAGAAGTAAACACAGAGAGCTGGAGAGTTCCTCAAACAGAGGAGTGGAGAGGCGTGAGGCTGGGAATTGACTGAACCCTCTGTGCAGTCACTCTGATCACAGCTTCACCTCTCTTCTCCCTGGGGTGGACAGCAGGAATCTGGGTTATGCTCCCTCCACTTCTGGCTGCAAAAGCTCAAGGAGAAACTGCAGCTAGACCAGCCAGAAATCATAAGGGATGATACAATGAAGATAAATGGAAATTTCTCCCAGTTTAAACTGTCAGGACAGAAGACAAGGTATGAGCATGTAATGGGGTTAGACATACTCCTGACTTTATACAATATGTATGTTTTAAATGCCTCAATCTTAAGAATGCAGCATTCTTAAAGGAAGCTCTAAGGCAGGAGGCAGAACAGCAACTATCCCTTGTCCTTTCAAACAGGCAGATCTTTTCAGCACAGTCCCTCCCTTGGCAAAAGGGGCCAGAAGGACATGAAAAACTAAAGGTCCAGAGCAGCTGGAGTGAAGAAAGAGAAGCTAAAGAGAGGAAAGGGATCCACCAGTGAACCACACATTGCAGAGGCAGAAGGGCACATGGGAAGGGGCAGGGAAGAGAAAGGGAGATAAAGTTATGATGAATAATATGGCTGTTGCAATTGTATCATTAAAGGACAGAGGAGAAAAAGGCAAGTGCAAAGAGAAGAGGGGGGAGATGTGCAGGAAGAACTGGGTGATGGGATCTCCTTGGAAAGGTGAGTGGTGTTGGGGTAGTGGCTTTCACAGCACTCCAAGTGGGAAACTGATTTGCAGCTCCACGATTTCCACTCACATCCAGTGGCTGACACTGCCTTGGAAGTACAAACCTGTGTCACAAGTAGTGATTATTTCTCCTGGGCAGTAAAGAAGCTCAGAAGTTGTTGCTGTTCATGCTGAGGAATTTGGCACTGGCAGTAGCTTTTACTGTGTGTGCTTACAAAGGTCCCCATTGGCAGCAGTGCCTGAGCACACAAGGAACCCGACCAAGTCGAGGCAGCCAGGGGCAAACTTGCCTCCAGCATGTCATGTTCATTGCTAACAGTTTTGTAGCTCATTTGAGGCAGCCCCTGCCTATACTGCTGTACACTGTGTACTGAGAAGAAACCTTCCAGCACACCCATTTAATTCATGTTTGGAACAGGTGATTATAATTTTCAAATATTTATCAAGAGCTATCAAGAGCTATGCCAGAAATTATTAGCCCTGCCAGAAATTATTGTACATCAGAAGCACTTATAAAGTGCAGGAGGGTGCCTGGAAAGCTGAATTTTGTGTTGCAAATACAGTGGTATCATGACAGCTTTTCACTGGGAGCTGCAGCACGTGCGTTTGCACTTCTATTATAAACCTTATTTGGCTGCTGAAGGGGCTAAAGCCATTCTTAGGTTCTCGAAAAGATCTGTTTAATTCTCAGCTCTCCCTGTGGGAGGTTGGAGGCCAGCTATTCTTTCCACTTGAGGAGTAGGTACCTACAATTCTTGACAAGCAAAGTTCTTTGTAGGCAGACAAAAGTAGGCTAAGAGCAAAGATGCTTGTTAGGAGTTTTTTCACTACATACAGAAATAGAGAATAGTTGGTTCTTATTCTTAACTTGCCACCCCAATTCTAGCATATGCTAAGGACTGATATTCATGAAGAAAAGACCTTTTTCACAAGCAAAAAAAATAATATTTATATTGCTCATAACAGGGAATATAAAACATCACTAATAAAACTATTCAACAAATCCTAATAATGTGTTCAAGTGCTCACCTATGAAAATTTAAAATATTTGCTCATTTTATGTGTCAGTGGGTAAAAAGTAACCCCTCTAGAAAAAGTTTATAATAATTCTTTCCTGGTTTTGTGTCGAGGGTGTTGTCAGGTGAGTTCTGGATGTAGCTGGGAAATGTGATAAGCAGCATGGTCCTGATATAGAACCCAAATCTTTTTCCTCAGGATTGTACCCAAAAAGTCACGTCTGCACTCCATGACAGATCAGAGCAGCTGAACTCCTTAAGAACCAGTAGCTTACCTCAGACATCATTGCTGTGCTAAGCTTTCTACAGAAAGTTCCAAACCATCCAGCCTCCCCACAGAGTAAAAATATTCTATAAAGCATCAGAAACCCACAATTCTAAAGCCTTAATACAAGCTCCATTATACTTTTAAATGCATTTGATTTTGTTTTTGTAGGCTGGAGTTTGTTTCCTAGTGCCTGATTTTATCTCAGGAGACTTACTTGCCTAAATCAATATTTACTGCAATGATGCCATAGAACCACTGAATAAGACATGCCTACAGAATCACAGCATCTTAATAGTTTATTTTAAAAGACACCAGTTCTAAGAATTGGAATGTATGAAATATAAGCCTGAAATTATCCACCCCAATTTTTGTGCACTGGGCAAAGTTTACTTCCATAAATGAATGCTTGTAAAGCAACATTGTATTTATCTGTTTATAAATCATAGAATCATAGAATGGATTGGGTTGGACCTCCGAGATCATCAAGTCCAACCCTTGGGCCAACTCCAGTCCCTTTACCAGATCATGGCACTCAGCGCCACGGCCAAGCTCAGTTGAAAAACCTGCAGGGATGGGGAATCCACTCCCTCTCTGGGCAGCCCATTCCAATGCCTGAGCACTCTCTCTGCAAAGGAGTTTTTCTGCTCTCCAACTTCAATTTCCCCTGGCAGAGCTTGAGCCCGTGCCCCCTTGTCCTATTGCTGAGTGCCTGGGAGAAGAGACCAACCTCCACCTGGCTAGAACTTCCCTTCAGGTAGTTCCAGACAGTAATCAGCAGTATTCATCATTTATTTAAATGACATTAGAGTAACAGATTAGGAATCATTCACCACTAGTCATTTAACAATATGTTTTTTAGGTTGTAAGGAAAAGGAGGAGAAATATCACCAACATTATCCATGTGATACATTCCTTGTGCCATCAGCTCTCCACTGCTGGGACAGCCTGAGCCTGACAGACCCCACGGACAGGGAGCCCCAGTGGCAGTGCTGCTGCAGACCCAGAGTCACTCTGCCATCTCTGTACCACATTCCAGGTTCTGCAAATGCTCATGAGTCAAGCCAGCTCTTCTCAGATAAGATATGAAAATAGGACTGTACCAGCGACACAGTGACATGGCTGAATAATCTTCCCACGGGCTTTGGGAAATGAATGATCTTCAGTCAGACTCTTGGAAACTTAATTTTTTAAGTCTTAGATAATGCTCTTGATACGGTATCCTCCTTGTCAACACAGAAGAAATGAACCCTCTCTTTTCTACTGTTTTTTCCTTTATTTTGCTGCTCTTCCCAGTGTTACATTTTAAACTGGCCTTTAAGGATGAGAAACAGCTGCATGTATGAAACAGCCTTCCTAGAGGCAAATAATCCAGAGCACGATTTGTTTTTTTAATTTTAATTATTGTTTCAGTTTGATCTCACGATCTGTTTGTTGAACATTTGTTGAGGATTGTTTAAATTACCATTTAAGCTGGAAGGCACTCCTAACATGGCGTAAAACAATAAACATGTTTACATTTTCATAACACAATACGATTCCCCTTTCCAAGCCAGACCCCATCTGTTAAGACAACTTCTTAGATCTTTTGAATGTTCCTTAGAAAAGTCAAATAAAGTTAAGCCAAAAAAGAAATTAACTTTGTCACTCCGATGTCCTAAAGAAAAATTCCACACCCCTCACCACAACTGTCTTGACATGCCCCTTCTCACACAATAAAATAATACCTTAATGAAAATCCTAATCATAGAAGTAAAACTCCTGCTTTCCCTTCTTTCAGCTTTTCCTATGTCAGTAAGAGTCAAGGAAAATTTAGAACAAATTACTTCTTTCCTCTTTGCTTGTTTGTTCTTCAGTTCCTTCCTAGTACCCAGCATTTTGAGTTTTTAAGTGAGGTCATTTTGTGATCTGCAAGTCTAAAAAATTATACTTTATTAATGCGTTCATTAATAACAAGTCAAAACCTGATGCATTTCCTTCTATGATTTTGGAACGAATTCTCCAAGATAAAAATGAAACAAACCTTCTTGCTTGTTGCATTAGCAATATTTAACCTTTGCATTTGTTTCTTATAAGCTTTTCTCCTGTATTATCTCATTTCTTATTATCCATGTGCACTATTTTTCATGTTACATACCATTCTTACCAGTCTTGTCATTCACAAAAATGAATAGGAGTGAAGCTGGTGGAATTCAGGTTTTTTTCAAGCAAATCCTTTGTTCTTCTTTTGCCCTTATGCAGAAATAGCTCTTTAATGTAATGAGTTTTATTTTAAAGAGTCACTCAATCAAATGTGAAGAAACCAGTTGGTGATACACTTCTGACTGTTGCTTGCTATTTTGCCTTGTAATCTTCGCAGGAAAAAGTTCTTACATTCCTCAGAAGTGGAGATTTTACTTGGGAAGATGGGCAGAGTTGTCCATCCCAGCCTTCAAACTATTCTCCAGTCCCTTCAAGCAAGTGATCAAAGCAAAAGCCTCGTGTTCTGGAGCACACCAATCCCATCCAGACTGCACCTAGACAAGCAATGTGAAACTCAGCAACTCTTGCCCGCCACAACTGCAGTGGAAATACCAACAGCAGAACAGAGCAGAATAATCCTGGCTCCTATCCCTGTGTCCAAGAGTGTGATATACTTCATCTGGTGTGTGATAGCAAGAAAAGGAAAGTAAAAAACCATTGTGCCTCAGGAAAAATTCACACAAAACACCCACAGGGGGAAAAAACACTTACTTGCCAGTCTGTGAATGTTTCTCATAGAAGAATAATTTCATCCTTATCCTTCAGTCTGGACCCTCAGGAGAAACCTACTGAAGATGAGCCTGGGAACTACATTTATAACTCTGCACGATGCCAGAAGTAAGAGGCTTAGGAAAGATATATTTTTGACATTTTATAAACTCTCCTCTCCACTGCCAACACCTCTGTGCTGTTATAAAGTACAAGCCTCTCTTTTTTCCCCCAGGAGGGAGCAAGCCTGAAATTCCTCCATCTCTTACGCACTCTCCTCTCTCCTGCAGGGAGGAGCCCCATATTTCACATGTACACAGCACCTGTATTATTAAAGATTTGGTACATACCCAGCTAAACTCTGAGCAATAATCCCGCATTCGTCTTTATCTTATGGACTCATAGAATCTTGTAACAGCTTGGGTTGGAAGGGACCTTAAAAGATCATCCAGTCCGATCCCCATATCTTTGAAATCTGTTGCTTTTATTTCAGAAAATTGGCTTTGTATGTTTGAAATCTTTCAGAAATTCTAGAACTATGACAGTTGGCATGTTAAAAATTTATTTCTTCTTCCTACAATCCTCATAGCTGCAACAAAATAGAATCATAGAATGGATTGGGTTGGAAAAGACCTCCAAGATCATCAAGTCCAACCCTTGGGCCAACTCCACTCCCTTTACCACATCATGGCACTCAGTGCCACGGCCAAGCTCACTTGAAAAACCTCCAGGGATGGGGAATCCACCCCCTCTCTGGGCAGCCCATTCCAATGCCTGAGCACTCTCTCTGGAAAGAAGTTTTTTCTGATCTCCAGCTTAAATTTCCCCTGGCAGAGCTTGAGCCCGTGCCCCCTTGTCCTATTGCTGAGTGCCTGGGATAATCCATTATCTTTATCTGATGTTCCAGAATCAATGTACTTACACCTTGTTAAGGTGTTAGAAAAGCCATGCCGGACTTCACAGTTATTTCTCCAGTTTGTAATTAAGCACGCACAGTATGTGCACCACTTAACAACACACCACACACACATGTGTGACAGGGGGCACTTAAGGCTGGGTGTTTTCTTTCTGCATTTGTTCCTCTGTGAACAGCTGTGTAGTTGTACCTTCATATTATACACTTTCATATAGTCACTTAATACCTCTAATAACGTTGACACTGATAGCTCATATTTGGATTACCATAGATTTCTTAATTATAATTTGCCTCTGTTAAATACAAAACCCACTTTTGCTGTATGAAAGAAGAGAATTTATAGATTATTTCATCTTGCAGCATAAGGGATATCCATAAAGTTGAAGTTCTCTGCATACATGGAAGGAATAGTAAGTCAGAGCTAATTAGTGCAGTGAGACTCTGGAAGGAAAGTTTTCTTATTTCTTCAAAATTTTCCACATCTTGGGTGAGCTGATCAAGCCATGAGTGCTTTGTCACAAGCTGCAAGGCTGATTAGTCACTTTTTTTTTTGCTATTTGTTTTAAACAATATTTCCACAATAACATGCAGTAGTTTCCTAAGCAAATGTCTAATATTTACTCAGGCAAGAATAATACTCTTTTTTTTTCTTGTTTACCAGACAGTTGGGTTTAAAAGTTTGCATTCACAGAAGCTGAGTAATACACTCAATGGCAAGTAATTTTTTTCCCCTTTACTCTACAGTGGGGTTTAGTGGGAGAAACTTCCTTAAGAGATATTTGCCAGAAGAAAGGAAAATGTGCTGGTGTTTGACAGCTATGAGGGAAACAAGGTAATTGTAATATTTATTAAGTTCCAGCTTTTATATAAGCTACAACTTTTAGCTTGTGTATTTCTTTAATCAGATGAAGAAATGAGGGATTTGGCAAAAATAACAGAGCTTTCTAGGATGTTCCAAATTCAGCATGTTGTGTTCTGGTGTACCAGACTGGAGAGATTTCAAGCAATATTCATTGAAAATCAGCAACTTTTTCTTACTTTATATTTTTGGTAACCGGCCAACATGAGAGCCAACATTATCAATCAGACATTTTTATGAACTTTTCATGGTCTTTCATGGACACACAAAAGGAAGATGAGGAAGGTAACAACATATTTCCTTTTGTTTCTCTGTATACTATGAAGATGATAGAAGTCTGTAAATGTGCTCCAAGTTAATTTCAGTAGGGTTACAATCGTCATCTTCAATTCCTGATCTCCCTTTTTGGACTTTGACTATGAGATTATATAGTTAGGGGACAATATTTCTTTCAGAAAATAAACAGAGTTTGAGAAAACTCATTTCTGGATGGTTTTGAATTAATCAGGTCCTTTTCCCAGCTAGTAAGATATACTGACATGACTTAAAATACTTCATACTAAATTTTGCCATTGAGGGCATGTATATAGAATCACAGAATCAATTGGGTTGGAAAAGACCTCCGAGATCATCAAGTCCAACCCTTGGGCCAACTCCACTCCCTTTACCACATCATGGCACTCAGTGCCACGGCCAAGCTCACTTGAAAAACCTCCAGGGATGGGGAATCCACCCCCTCTCTGGGCAGCCCATTCCAATGCCTGAGCACTCTCTCTGCAAAGAAGTTTTTTCTGCTCTCCAACTTCAATTTCCCCTGGCAGAGCTTGAGCCCGTGCCCCCTTGTCCTATTGCTGAGTGCCTGGGAGAAGAGACCTTTGAAGGAAGACCTTTGCTCACCATTAAAAGGAAGTGAACAAAAAAGTATCAGCCACGTGCAGAAATTGACTGAACCCCAAGGAACCATCTTGATGAATTCTTCACTTATATGGGACTGAGCCAATCTGTAATTTATTTGTTCTTGCAAGCAACATCAGCACCTAAATTCAGCACTCTTAAGGCAACTCTGAGATCCTTCACCTGGAAAATGTGTGCAGTGTCATATGCCCCACGTTCCCTGAGTCCACCTTAAAAATTTAAAACAATTATTTGAAGAATAAATTTATATGGGGCTCACAAGAACAATTTGGACACAAAATTTTCAATCTACACATGAAACAATATTTTGTAAATATCTTGTAATTATTATTCCCTGATACAATTAATTAAGCCTTTCAAGGAGGGAAATGAGCAATAATGCTTGAGTGAAGTAGAACAGTGAATATTTTCATGTGCAGGACAGATTCTCACTCAGAAGATCAGCCAGAAGAAGAGCTGACCAAAACTCGAATCACACAAATGTCCATGAAAGCAAAGGGCATAAATGTGGTTGTGTCAAACAGCTGTTTCCTATTAGAACAAGTGTTCTCAAGTACCACACAGGTAACATTTGGACAGGGTATCCCATTGTTCAGAATGAGTTAAAGAAACCATTCTCTGGGCAGAATTGTTTCTGGTCAGACTCTCATTATCACAGCTCTTTTCTCACCCTATCTTTCTCTCTCACTGGCTGCTGTGGCACATCATCTACGTCTGGTGGAACAGATAAATGGTTGTAATCAACGCCACTACATGCAGGACTCATTATATCTGCTTTTTGACTACTTCAGATGCTCCAGGCAGCACATTTCTCTTCCTCTGCTCCAGGCCCTACAGGCTGGGGACAGAGTGGCTGGAGAGCAGCCAGGCAGAAAGGGACCTGGGGGGACTGAGTGACAGGAAACTCAACATGAGCCAACAGTGTGCCCAGGTGGCCAAGAAGGATCAAAAATAGTGTGGCCAGCAGGACCAGGGAAGTGACCCTTCCCCTGGACTCTGCCTTGGGGAGGCCACACCTTGAGTGTTGTGTTCAGTTCTGGGCCCCTCAGTT
>VWZD01004428.1:522320-638029 GCA_013396695.1 Sakesphorus luctuosus | reverse complement strand
GAGCGCTGCGGGCTCGGCCCGGCCCGGCGGGGCGCTCCGGCCGTGCCCCCGCGGCCAGCAGGGCCCGGCGCGGCCCCCAGCGCTGCACCGGCACCGCCTCGCCGGGTTCTCGCTTCCCTTCGCCCCGAACGCCATTACTGAGGTGGAGTGATTGGGGCCGCGTAGGCCCGGGCGACGCCTGGAAATCAGGCCCTGCCGAGGCGCTTTCCCGACGGGCTCAATGAAAAGCACCGGCCCCAGCTTGCTCACGCCCGCTGTAAACACTGCGAACACGCAGGCCACTCCTCTGGCCTCGGCTTCCAGCGGCCCTGCGTCCATGCACAAAAAGCATTCGTGGCTTTTTCATCTGATTCCTTCTCTAGTCCACCGTGCCGCTGCTCCTCGGAGCAGTCGTGCCTTAGGGCTTGTCTGTAGCGATTTGTTTCAGGCGCTACAGCCCTCTCTCCCCAAGGTGTGCACGGGGGGAGTTACGTGCAGCTTGGCCGCGGATATTCTCTCTTATTGTCCTCGCCAGTTGTTTGGGTTGTTGAGGTTTTTGTGTGTTGGTTATCACTGTGTTAGCATGTGCCGTCCCACTTCGTGCAGCCGTGTTGGTACACAGAGGGAATAGCCTTTGAAAATTAGTGGGTTTGTTCTCGTGGAAACATCCAAAGATGTTCAGCTGGTTTTTAAGATGCCATATTTCATTTTCAGGTTCCTCCCTGAGAAGTCCAGTTAAGTATTTAGAGGATTCACAGTAACACACAACTGTACAGGGGAAAGAAAAAAATCTTTCAGAAAGGAATTGTTCTAATTTAATGCTCAGAGGACTCCCAGGCTCACTGCAGACATGTTGTGTCTGTCTGAGCTGTCTTCGTGGTATCTGTGCGACTCGGTTTATATTCACAGTTCTGCAGTTGTATTTGTGTCACTGCGTGTTTGTATCAGCCCAAAGACCCTCGGAAGTCACAGGCTCAGAGCCAGCACAAGGCCCACTTTTACTGACCTACTTGCAGAACTGGGGCCTGTATTTTTATAAAAAGTTGTTGAATTTAAATATTATTATGCATTCTTTAGCGTACTAGTGGCAGCATTTGCTGTGATAGATGGACTGGGTAACCCGTGCTTTTCAGCAGCTTCTCAAATGCCTGACAAATGGTTGGTAAAATCGTTCGGTTTAGGAAGGGACTGTTGATGGGTGTTTGGGGGATTGACCTTTATTGATTACGGAATTGAAGCGTTGTCCCTGGTAAGAAAGATTTAGGAGTGACAGAAATCTGTAGGCAGCCAACTTTATTCTTGATACTTTGAGGTTTTGCTTTGAGAAATGTTGCTGATAAAGTGACATGTTTATTTCAGCAAAACCCAAGTCACACATGGGGGAGTTGGGGTGTTATTGTTTGTTTGCTGGGGCTTTTTTGTTTTATTTTTTTTATGTAATGCTTTTGATTCTTGGAGGTGAAGTAATCTTTATTCTTTGAACCAACAAAGTACAGTAGCCAATACCAAGGATTTCAGGGAGGTGTATAAAATACATGTATTGATTGTTGTATTGCAACACTGTGGACAACAGTGATGTTTAATGATGGCTGTGAACAGGAACATCAACATAATCATAAAGCTGCAGTGGAAGGAGCTCAAGTTATCAGCGTGTTTACAGGGAGGGGGCAGGGGAGAGTTCACTGGAAATAAATGTAAGATTGTATCATAGTAACTTTCCCTTCTCTAATGTATCTTCTGCTTTTCTTTTGTGTAGTTTGTGTTAATGGTATTTCTTCTGGGTATCTTCTGTCTTACTCTTTCCTGGCTGCTGCTTCATGCCGTGCAGGATTTGCCCTTTTGGCAGTGCTTGTGTCTGTGGGACTGACAGGAAGACAACATCTGAAGTGGTGATCAATAAGGAGAGTGGTAGCAAAGCTGTTCTGTCTCTGTGGAACGCTGTCACCCTTACATAAACGTTTTCTTCCCCACGTTGTGGTGCATTTGTACTCAGAAATAGCCCAGTGCAACTGCTCTCTGTTCTAAAAGCACACTTCTGGTTTATGCATTTTACTAATAATCTGAAATTCTTAGAAGAGACTCAAAATAAACTGAAATAGTGGATTAGTGTCTTATTTTGCAAAATTAAATAGACTTCTAAGGAAATAAAGGTGCTTGTAATACCTTAGTTCCAAGACATCTTACATTTGAAATTGCAATTAGTTTAGGACTTTTTAATGTGAGTGCAACCCCGGGTAAAAATGGGCAGGAATTGAGTTATTTATTAGTTTGAAGAAATTACTTTTAAATGGCTTTGAAGTTCTGTCTGTCAGGTGTGTATTGAAAATACATGGAATGTTTTTCTGTTCTTCCTGCTCTGGTTTAGACAAGTTCAGAACTTATTTCAGGTATTTCAGTGAAGAGTAGTTTTGTGTTCAGCAGCACTGAGTGTAGATGTCTGTGTGCAGATATACAGAGAGTGAGATGGATTTACACATACACCTTTTTATTATTGGCTATTTAGAAATACTGTTTCATATATTCTATGAGACCTAAAATCTGTAGGGATATTTTAAAAACATGCTGATCAGGAATAACCTCATTTGTGAAGTGGTCAAAGGTGTTCCTTACTGTTTTTAACTTAAAGCAAGATTTTATTTTTTTTTTTAAAGAATCAAAGCCCACACCCCCACCCCCCACCCCCCCCGAAACTATTGCACTTACTTAATTCTTTCTCCTGTAATCACAAACAGTTATTTGATTGAACTGGTAGCCTTGCTTGTGCAGCACTTGCAGAGACCAGTGTGAAGGGAGTGTCTGAAAATGTAAGAAACTTTGCTGGAATTTGTGTTCCTTTGAGAAGTTTCACAGTGAAGGTTTTTGTGTCCCTTAGACAGTTGTTTCTTGGATGTTTGCATTAATATTAATCTGAACTCGTGGACATGGTTTCTCTTCTTCAGGTATCTTGAATTTTCTTACAACATGGATATGTTTTGTTTTCAGCCTCTGTGTATCTGTGTCCAGTTTCATTACCTGTATCACACTTGTTTAAAATCAGAGCTCAGAATTTAAAGCTGTACTGGAGGGTTTGTTTTGGGGAACAGCTTGGCAGTGTCTGTCTTTGCTGTAGTCCTTCTCTTTTGGGAACTGGCGATGTTGTTGCTGTTCCTTTGGACCTGTCTGACATCACACATGCTGTTTGTGGTGTGTGAATACACAGCGTTGCTTTCACTTGTTAACATACCTGAGCATTGTTGTGCTGTTCCATAACAGAGGGGAGGGGTGGAAGGAAGGTCTGCCATAAACATTTGCTTGCACACACTGGGGCTTGAATTTTCTACCTGGGAAGTTTGAGCTGCTTTAGATTCATGTGTTAGAGAAATGCAGCGCTATTTTCATATGTTAAATCCACGTTTTGTTTTCTTACTAAGGTAGGAACATCTTAAAGTTCTGTCACTGTTATTACAAAGCTGTAATTCATTATGAGTTACCTTTTCAGAACAGTTACATTGTGTTGGCTGTCCCTCTTGTGCTTAAGGCAGGAACGGGACCTGAGAGCGTGGTTAGCAGAAGTTCCCTCTGCACAGAACTGTGCTGTGACTTGGATGTTCTTGGTTAGTCTTGTACAGACAGACAGTGGCAGAAAGCTGTTCTGTCACGACTTTACCCTCAAAACGTCAACTGCAGCCTTTCAGTGTCCACTTGAGCCCACTGGTGCTTCGAGAACTGTCTTTAGGGCTGGTTTGGTAAAGTAATTTAAAATGGGGTGTTGGTAATGCTACAGGAGAGCTGTCAATAACTGTGCCCGCGGTAGGGGAGAGGAGGAGAGTAAATAACGTCTTAAAGTAGCCAATTGTGACTTAGTATGAAATCTTTTTGCTTCACTTTTTTCTTTTCCTGAGGGGACTTAACAGTATAACCAGGTTCTTTTTGCCTTTTTTGTTATGAATTTTCTAATACTTGCTGTGTTTTGTAAGAAGCCATTAGTTGCTCATTTTATTTGAGAGTTGAATTCAGTCTGCCTGAAATCAAAACTTTTTGGTTGTCAGCTGTTGGTGTGTTTTCAAATAAAAATTGTAATGCTGGGCGTGAAAACCATTTGGACACAGGTATGTTCCCAAGGTTACTTTCCAAAGGAACACTGTTGATACATAGTTTTGTTAAGGGATTAGTTGCTGTTAACTGTGAGAATGATTACTGGCTTTCACTTAACTTTGTGTTAGTAGAGCTCTGAAAGGATCCATGGGATGTGGATTTAAGATCTGGTTGTACTTTGAATGCTGGTATTTTCAGCCTTTTTTCCATGAAGTTTGATTGAAGGCTTTAGGAGTAATGGATGACTATCAGGAATGCTGCTATGGCAGGGTTTTATTTGTAGCATCCTTGATGTGCTTACAGACCCACTGTGGAACCCTGTCTGGTGATTCAGCTTCCCTTGCACATGGAACTGCCAACAGGGAAATGTGATTTTCTTGCAGAGAGACCTTTGCGTGGACGTCTCAGAAAATCATAGTGTTGGTAGTTAGCATTTAGCTGTGGATTTACTCAGAAGAGGGGAATTCCACATTGCATCATTCCTTGGAGATCTGTGCTTTTTTTCCAAATTCTGCTCTTAAGCTGAGATTCCAGACTGTTGAGAGCCAGACACAAACATGCAACTCCTTTCAGTTTCCTCATGTCCTCTCTGCTATAAATTGCAAAAGACTTCCCTAATATTTTTTTAACAAAGTGTTCAAGTAAGTGCTTCAGAACAATGAGAAGTACTTGGAGGAAATTTCAGGGCTATCTTTTCATTAAGCTTTCATGTAAAATACCCAAAGCTCAAGTAATAGAAAATTATCCCTAGAAGAGCCTTTAAGACGAGTAGCACTTTTTTATAACAGTTGTACAGCAACATGGAATGACAGAGAAATGGGCATTCCAGATTCCATGGGCTTCAGTTCCTAAGTCACTTAATTGGTGCTTAACCTGCCTCTGCAGGGCTGGTTGAGGGAAGAGGAGAAGGTTTTGTTTTGTGTTAGGGTGGTCTCAGCTGTACTAATCTGAAATGATGAAAGGAGAAATAAAGATTGTTCCGAAATGTGTTCAGTGAGGAAACCCCAGTGCTGTGTCAGGTGTGATCCCTCTGTCACCAGAGCAGTGTCCCTGCTGGCCCCGTGGTGTGGGACTGTGGGGACACGCCGTGCTGGCTGTGGGTGGGACTTCAGGTCTCTTGTTCAGAAATAAAAACTGACAGTGAGGGGAAGAAAAGTCTCTTTTCTAGTGTAAGATGAGAATGAACATTGTTGTCAAAACATACTGGTGTCTCAGTAAATGAGCGTTGAATCTTTTGGTGTTTATTTTTAGGGCTGTCTTAGCAATAATAAAGTGCTTCAGTGTGGTTTTGATTAAATTTTAACAGGACAAGGTAATAAATTTTAAAGTTAAATAAGAAAGGTGTATCTGCTTAGCTTAATTTATAAGTGAATAGATTGGTGAAAGACCAAAATTTTAATAAACTAAAACCTTAAGCTATAGTTTAAGCAATATTTTATATTAGACTTTGTAGGTTTCTGATTTAGAAATAGAATGTTAATTGCTCAGTGATTTCTTATGTTTCCTTTTAATGTGTTTTCCTGAATCTTTTAGCTGTGAGGATTTCCTTTTTTTTTTTAAATTGTGACAAATCCTCTGGAGCCTGAAGGTGAAACTCTGAGGGCTTGTTCAACAATTCCAGTCTTGAGTTTTGCACAGCCCTGCGTGTGTCTTGACCTGTCTTACAGACACTGTTTTATTAATCACAGTGGGACCTTAAAATCCCTGGGTGCTTTTCCCTGGATGCTTTTCCCTGGGTGCCTGTGATTGTGTGTCTGTGCACACACCTGCGGGCACACACACGTGCAACGGGACTTTCTGTACTGACTGTTCCCCAGGTGAGGTGCTAATGTCCGATTCCTTAAGCGCTTTGTTGCTCTCTTGCTGTGCCGGGGTGTCTTCGTGGTAACTCTGGTAATTATGCAGGAACACAACCTGAAAATTGCCTGAAAATCCTCCCTGTTTGTGTTCTTGTAGCAGTTCAGCCAGTTGGCAGACAGTGGCTGACAGTTTGTTTCTTGTCTTGTGAAGGTGTACCATGAAACATGAATTTCCCTTGTGGCATTTGGAAAGCCATTTTTTTCCCTTCCCATTTCTAGGATTGGGAAAACAAAGGGTTTTTTGTTTGTTTCTGTTTTTTTTGTTTGCTTGTTTTTATTTTTGTTTTTGTTTTTTGTTATATGGCAGTGGATGCAGCAGGGTGAGCTCAGTGGTGGTGAAACCTGACTGTGAGTGAGCTGGTGTGTGTGGAAGAGCCCGGTGTGATCAGTGCCATCCCTTGGTCAGCAGGTGTGTGACTGAAGTTTTTCACTTTCCTGCACATTTCTGGAGTTTTTAACCAGATGAAGGAGGATTTGGTAATGCATTCTGTCATCAGTTTTCCTTTTCGTTCCTGTCACTTTCCTGATAATGGTGTGAATATTTAGGACCGGTAGCAACTCTGGGTATGTCGCCTGGAGGCAGCTGGGGGAGGAGAGTGGTTAGTTTAGTTTTGTTGCTGGCAATAAAGAGTTTGGTTTAGAGATTCAAATACACTGTTGATTGATCCTCAGACAGCACTTCAGAAGATGATGTTTTTCTAAGGTTGAAATTGTACTTGATACTGTTTTGTACTTGATATCTTTTGTGTGTACTTAGGTTTGAGTGTCGCACCGGAAGGCTGAGATGTTGTGCAAGCTGGGTGGTTATTTAGACCGGCAACAAGTAACAGCTGAGAGCAGAGAATCAAAATCTCTCCTGCTTCATTCTCTGAAGTGTGTGCTTACACTGTGGTGCTGCACCTGAAGTACAGTCTGAGAGTTCTGCAGTGCTGAGGAGCCCCTGCGGTTCTTTGTGGGTGTGAAAATGCGATAAATGGCGGTAGTTCACACGTAAAATAAAGACCAACCCTTTAGTTCTGCTTTCAGTTTGTCTAACAGCAAAATCTTGCTTTAAATGGGAGTTTATAACTGTATGTCATTTAAGTTATAAATGGCAGTTATCCTGTAGAATTCTTTATTCCATGTCTTTGACATAATCAGTTTCTTTAGTGAATTTATTTTCTTAGAACTTCATGTCACAAGTGTGAGTTGGGGTGGAGGGGAAGAAAAGCCTGAACAACCAAGTTAACATTGAAATAGTTAAGTTGCAGTTCTTCATCCCCTGGTAGGAATTGTGAAGACATTATTTTTGTGGTACATCTCTGTAGGTATAAAAAACTTTGCTTCTTACATAGGCTCTGGAAATGTTTGTTTTCTCTCAGGATACTTTGATTATTTTTGTAATGATTTCTCTTAATAAGGATTTTTTGTTTGTTTGTTCAAATTTTTGTAGTTGCTCCTACTTGCCTGGTTTATCTTATGTTAATAATCTGCTTTAAAGGGGGTTGCCTTGTCTCTCCTGCTTCTGGGTAGCTCATGTTTTGTTTCACCAGAACTGGTGAGGTTAATTCTACACCTTGGAGAGACTTCCTTGCTGTGAATGAAGTGTCTGCTTTACAGACAACAGCTTGTCACAGGGTGTGTATGATCAGTTCAGTGTTTGTTCTGCCAAATTTTTAAGTGTGGAGTTGATGTTTAAGGTACTTTATTCTTGCACCATTTCTTGATAAATGTGACTGAAAAGTTTGGGTTTTTCCAGCTCATTTCCCATATCATTTCATCAGGACATGGAGTTTGTTGTGTTTCAGAGTGGATACCTCAGCAGAACTAGATGCTTACTTTTTAAAATGCTCCAGTTACTCATTTTTGAGTCAAATTATCAGATGGCTCAGGGAAGTTAAAGTTGTGTGTAGTGCAAAACATGATATAAAGAGCCTTGGAAAGAGAATTGGCAAGTTGTGGTTTGTATAAGCACTTCACCATTTATGGGGGAAGGTACTGGATCCCTTGATCCAACCTGGCCTTGAACACTTGCAGTGATGGGACATCCACAGCTTCTTGGGCAGTCTGTTCTGGTGCCTCACCAACCTGTTCTGGTGCCTCACCAACTTGTTCCAGGGTCTCACTGACCCGTTCCAGCATCTCACCACCCTCATAGTAAAGATTTCCTTCCTAATATGTGATCTAAACCCAATCTCTTTCAATTTAAAGCCATTCCCCCTTGTCCTATCACTACATGCCCAGGTCAGAAGTCCCCCTCCAGCTTTGTTGTCAGCCCTCTTTAGGGAGTAGAACATGCTGGAAGATCTTTCCAGAGCCTTCTCTTCTCCAGGCTGAACAGCTCCAGCTCTCTCAGCCTGTGTTCCTGGGGGAGGTGCTCCAGCATTCCCATAACCTTTGTGGCTGCCTCTGGACCCCCTTAAATGTGTCCTCCTTATGCTGAAGGCCCCGAGCTGGGCACGGCCGTCCCGGTGGGGCCTCATGAGAGCAGAAGGGCAGAATCCCTTCCCTTTTTTACCAACATGTTTTGGTGCAGCCCAGGACACACTTGGCTCTCTGGGCTGTGAGTGCTTGTTTTCTGGGTTGTGTCAACCTTCTCATCCCCTGACAACCCCAAGGCCTCCTCCTCAGGGCTGCTCTCAATCCATTCTCCATCCAGCCTGTATTTCTGCTTGGGATGGCTCTGACCCACAGCAGTTCTTGCATTTGGCCTGTTGAACTCCAAGTTCCTCTAAGTTTACATAAAAGTGGAAAATAGGGAAATAGGAGAATGAAACTTATCATTAAACCAGTGTTCCCTTCCCCCTTCTCCCCCACCAAACGATGGACTCGTCTTTCTATTGGATCCTTGACTTAGTCTGGAAGAGAGATGGAATTGGATTGTCATAAAATCATGGAATATGCCGACTGATGGGACCCTCAGGATCGTAGAGTCCAACTCCTGGCCCTGTCATTCAGTATTTTATCTCTGGAATTCTTTCTGTAAATGGATGTGTTACATCAGTCTAAATCCTATACTGAGAAGAATTATCCTCTGTTAATAAACTTGGTATGTTCTTTAGGGTCTTCTAATTCTCATCCTGTACATTACCCAAACATTAATCAAAAGGCTTGTGTTGTCTTTTATTGATGAAGAACGGAGGCACAGAGGCTGTAAACTTCAAAAGTGCCTCTTGTTGTAACTTCTCAGGGGATTTGTGTTGGATGTTCAGGTGTCACAGGCGTGTGTTTTGTTGGCTGAAGTTGCTGTTCTGCTCCCTCTCCTCTTTCTCAGTTTTGTTTTTGTCTCAGTACCCAGAACAGTGAGAGGAGGATGAAAAGGTTAATCGGAAAAATACCCTGTAGTTTCTACAGCAACGTATATGAACAAGACACAGACAAAATTAACTGTTTGGGAGTTCTTATTACTGCCTTATAACCCAGAGATTTCCCTTTGACTTCTGCAGTTCTGTTTCTTCCCTTATAAAACATTATTTAACTTCTGCAACAAATAAGGTATGGACAATTTTTCTTCCTGGTGCCTCAGCTGATTACTGTTTACCCAGGGGGCTTAGTTTGATGGAAATGAAATTACAGTGGAAACCAGATTACTCTGAAAATTCCAATTAGGTAGGAGAAAAATGACAAATTGAGCCTTTGACAAAGGCAGAGACCCGTGTTCTGTCTGTTCTGTCTGACTGTCATGCAGACACAGAATTCTGTTAAATGAAAACTTCTGTTGTGAGAGAGTCATGATGTTGCCTGTCACAGTGCATACAGCTGTTGTGCTCAGCTGCTCAGGCTCTGTCAGCTCTAGTGCCAGGGGTTTTTTACCTGAATTTTCAGGTGATGTTTGAATTGTACAGTTTTGTTTACAGTTTCCTAACTGGCCTTTTGGGGTTTGTTTGGTTTTTTTTGTCAACAGAAGTAAAATCTTTGCCGCCTTCTGTGTTTTATTCCTTCTTGACTCTAATTTGTGTGCTTCTAGTCAAATTATTCAAAGTATAGCTCCTAAATTAATTTTCCTGACTCCTTGTGATCTCCTGAGTGTTCGCCCGGCTTTGTCGTAATTTCCTGGACAAAGACAGTTTGTTGCCTTCGCCTTCTCAGGCTTCTTGAGCTTCTAGTTATTTGCTGTGGCTGCTTAATATTTCTTTCATGACTGAACTTGTGCTGTTCATGAACTGACATTCCTGGCATTTATCATACACTGAACAGCTCTTTCTGTGTGCATTTTCTGTGATACCCGTTATGCTTGAAAAAAATTCTGGGCTTTTTGACTCTTCTGCATTGTCAAGACTCATCTGTGCCATAATGTGTGTGAAATGAACCCTGGCTCTGTCCTGTGTGCTAACTGTGATTATCCATGTTCTGTGTCCTTCCCCTTTTAAAGTCTGTTCTGTGACTGAAGGGAGGGCTCTTTGGCAGAGGAGTTTATGGCATTTGCAGTTAACCATTTTCAGTGCAGGGAGAGCAGCACTAACGAGTGTTTTGGATTTTTTGTGTGTGATAGTTGGATATTTTTAATGACTTTCTGGGTTTTAGACAGAGCTGCAACAGAGTTTTTAAACCCATCCTCAGTCCTTAGTAGTAGTTGATCATTATCTCCTGCATTTCTTAATAAAGAAGGTTGTGACATGTCTTTTGATAGGCTTTAGGATACAAGAATATTCTGTTTCTGGGACAGTGGAGTCACATTTTGGTTCTGGGGGGGAGTGAGTATAATGGAATTAACTCTCCTGGTTTTAACCCTGCTTTGTTCTTACTGTACTTTGTAGGGGTTTCTTTATTTATTCTGTCCAACCTCCTCCCTATTTACCTTTCTGCATTGATATCAAACCACAGCCCATGTTGTGTTGGCAGAAGGAACATGAAGACAAAACTGCTGTTCTGTTGACACTTCTTCCTTCCCTATGGGGAGGCCTGGATTTTATGGGGAGTTGGTACCCAATTTCTCTGGGGCAGACAGTGCTCAGGGATTTCTTGGGCATTCACTGTGCTTGGCAGATGGATTGTGAGTTTGGGTGGATTGGGGCATGTTTGAGGCAGACAATGGAGAGCAGCCAGACAGAAAGGGACCTGGGGGGGACTCACTGACAAAGAGCTCAACAGGAGCCAACAGTGTGCCCAGGTGGCCAAGAAGGCCAATGAGATCCTGGCCTGGATCAAAACTAGCGTGGCCAGCAGGCCCAGGGCAGTGACCCTTCCCCTGGACTCTGCCTTGGTGAGGCCACACCCTGAGTGTTGTGTTCAGTTCTGGGCCCCTGAGTTGAGGCAAGAGATTGAGGGGCTGGAGCGGGGCCAGAGAAGAGCAACGAGGCTGGAGAAGGGAGTGGAGCACAAGTGCTGTGGGGAGAGGCTGAGGGAGCTGGGGTTGTTTGTGCTGGA
This sequence comes from Sakesphorus luctuosus, assembly GCA_013396695.1. Lineage (NCBI taxonomy): Eukaryota > Metazoa > Chordata > Aves > Passeriformes > Thamnophilidae > Sakesphorus > Sakesphorus luctuosus. The sequence continues at coordinate 626,771 of VWZD01004428.1, read as the reverse complement.
GAAGAGGAGGCTCAGAGGTGACTTCAGCACTGTCTGGAACTACCTGGAGGGAAGTTGTGGCCAGGCAGGGGTTGGTCTCTTCTCCCAGGCACTCAGCAATAGGACAAGGGGGCACGGGCTCAAGCTGTGCCAGGGGAAATTCACGTTGGAGATCAGAAAAAACTTCTTTGCAGAGAGAGTGCTGAGGCATTGGAATGGGCTGCCCAGAGAGGGGGTGGATTCCCCATCCCTGGAGGTTTTTAACCTGAGATTGGATGTGGCACTGGGTGCCATGATCTGGTAAAGGGACTGGAGTTGGACCGAGGGTTGGACTTGATGATCTCGGAGGTCTTTTCCAACCCAATCCATTCCATGATTCTGTGATGAGAAATGAGCTCTCAGCTGGTAACACTCCAGTGAGCTTGTGCAAACTTGACTTTTCACACCAAAGTATCTTCTGACTCAAATTCTTAAAAGGCAGTTGGAAATAGCAAAATGTTTATGTGCAGTGGGCTGGCATGGAACAGTAGAAAAATTGCCAGGCTGAGTTGGGCAGTTGATGTGTTGAAAATTAGTTGGCTAAATTTGCTAAACAGTTATGAATAAGTTATGGAAACATGAATTTTAATACTGGTATCACTTTCTTTTTTTCAGAGATATTTTGAATTACTCTTGGTTATAATAATGGTGGAGTTTGAGTTCCTGTGCTTAGTCTGTGCTGATTAAACATTACACCAAAAGCAGAGTTGTAAAAAACAAACAAGTTTGCAGTTAGTGTTAGTTTAGTAATGGGAATGCTTAAATTATTGGAATTTAAAGCAATTCAAAATATCTAGGTATTTCAGTTATTTTTGTCACAGTTGAGGAATGTGAACTGCTTCCAACTAAATATCTTGTTAGATGCTGTTTTGTGCTTTAATTACTTACAGTTAACCAAGTAATAAGTTTTGTTGATTTTATACTTTGAGGAAAAATTCTGTAATGTGTTGATAATATCACAGGATACTAGAGATAAAGACTAATAAAAATAAATAACTTTCTTTAGTGTAGTGTTTAACATAGTTCAGAGAAGCCATTAAATTCTCCATAGGGCGTGTGAAATGAACCAGAAGGGCCAGGCCAGGCCTGAGGTTTTCACTTTTGTCACAGAATCTCTGCAGGGATTGCAGTGGTGGCATCGGGAGCTGCTCCATGGTGAGACATCAGGGGCTGTGCATGAGCATGGTCTGACACAGGGCAGTGCACAATGACATTATAATATCCGTAATTCACCAGCTGAGTGGCCGTAGCAGCATTTCAGATATTTATGGTGCTGAGTTTGGCAATGCTTTGAGTGCAAGTGCACTGCAAATAATGTCATGGTTTGGAGCCACAGGCAGAGCGAACGTGGAAGGTGCCATTGTCCTTCCCTTCAGGTACCTGGGAAAGAAGGAAGGTACCAGAAGCCCCCGAGAACCTTCCTGTGACAGCCTGGTGGAATGTGTGACCCTCATCAGAAATGTATTTCTGTATCTCGGGGGGAAACTGAGGCCAGGAATGCCACAGAACATAAGGGATGATTGGACATGGGTGTGGTTTGGTGGGATCTTCCCAGGATGGAATGTTGGAGTGTTGGTTCCTTTTTCTCTCTGTCCTGTAGGAAGAATTGAAGTTGTGAACAGTATTCATAGAATCACAGCATTGATTGGGTTGGAAAAGACCTCCGAGATCATCAAGCCCAACCCTTGGTCCAACTCAGTTAAATTGCTTTAGTACAGCACATCAAAGGGAGTGTTTTGATTTAAACTTCTAATTAAGTTTTTTAGATTTTTGTCTGCAGTTAATATTGTCTGTAATCCTGAGGCAGTTGGATTAGATAATCATTGGAGCTTCCTTGCAGCTGAAAAAAATAATTCCATTCTGAATTATTCCTATAATTGGAGGAGGTAGATAATTTGTAGTTTTAGCATGATCAATCCTGCCTACAAAATTGTGTTTAAAAAAATCCAAGATTTCTTTGGGAGCCCTGCAGCAGCAGAAGAAAACAACATGAAGGAAGTTTCAGGGGTTTATCCTCTGTTTGTCCTCTGCTGGATCTAGAGGATAAAAGTTTTTAGCAATTATTGAGGGTTTGAGCATCACTCACGAACAGAAGTGGGATATTCTGAGGACATATTTTGGGATTTTCTTCTCCAGTTACCTATAGCACCTGATTCAGAGAGAAATCACAGAATGAAATAACAATATAATGTTCCTGTGTAAATTGCAGAGCTGAAGTTCAGGATTTGTATCAGTGGCTTCACCACTGCCCTCACAATAGTTGATACCAACCCCAAAGTCCAAGGATTTAATCATGAAAAAAGAAAGGAGCATCCATTCCTGAAATTGGAATTGAAGGAACTTTAGGAGTGATTAAGAAATGTGAGTTTGTTCTCTGGAGGAAAAATCTGTGTAGATGCATCAACATTTTATTTAGTTTTTCAGTCCAGATGTGAATATTTCAGACTTACAGCAAATCTGAAAAAAATGAAAAAAAAACCCACACATTTTTTGCTGTTAAATGTTCTAACACAAAATCAAGTTGGCTTAAGCTACTGCAAGGTGTAGTATTGATGACATTCCTCTCAAAGATGAAACAAAAGTGAAACTGGCAGCTTTTTACAAATAAAATTTTTGGCCTCATTTTAATTGACTGCAGTTCTTCGAAAATGGGCACTGCTCAGTGGAAAAGCAGAAATGGACTGGACTGTTCTGTTGTGTAAAAGGTTACATGTTAACAGGATCAGATTTTATTTTTTTTAACATTACCTTGTAGAAGCTTGTGTAGTTCTTGGGTTGTGTGAGTTGACTTTCTTGCTGAGTTCCTGCTTTCAAGAAAAACAGACTTTGGTGAAAGTGCTGTTTGCTGCTCTTTATCTGGCATGACAGAACTCCTTTTAAGAGCCTTTGCTGAAGTACTTTTTTTGGCTTTGTGTTTTAATGCTGGAGACTTGACCACAGTTGTTGCCTGTGCATAACTGGTAGTAATTCTTTTTAAATGCTACAAGAATGATTTTGTTTTAAACCTATTGAGCCTAAACCTTGCCTCCCATTTAGTTCTGTATTTTGCCTATATTTTATATCCGCTGTTTGCTTCAGTTTCCAGCACAAAGCCATAACAATGTCACAGTACTCAGTCTCTCCTGTGTTAAAAGACAGACTTTCTTACCCCTCTGAGTGTGAGAGTTGCAGTGCTTGGAAAGAGTTCATTGTTACCCAGAGTTCTGGGAACCCCTTCAGCATCCTCCCTCGGCATGGAGAACAGTTACTGAGCGTGCTGCTCTTTGTTAGTTGTGCTTCAAGAGTTGTACTTACAGATGGTTTCTGTGTAAATACATTGCTTTTACTTGAAGGTGTAGCTGTGTCTGTGGCAGAGTATCAGCCGCTCCTCTCAGCTCTGTGTGCTCATTCAAGCAGTCAGGAACTGTTTCCCTGCATGGCTGGGTAAGGATCAGCAGAGCACACATTTTAGTTGTGTTGGTTCTGTTCTCAAAGTCTACAGCACAGCAGCTCTTGGCATGAAATGATGCCTGACTTTGTTATAGCTCAGGGCTTGAGAACCAAGGGCGAGATGCTCTGTCATGTGTAGGAAAGGCTGTACCTCTTCTCAGCATTTGGAGGAAAGGGTGGGTGCCCTCCCTGCTCCTCCTGATCCTGTGTGTGTGCCTGGTTGGCAGTCACTGCATTTTTGGGAGGGAAATGCCAGTTACAAGTACAGTTTGTATAGTCCCTGCCTGCTGGCTCTTGGTTCTTTTGCTTCCTTGATGGGCCCAGAAGTTGAAGAGAAACAGCAGTCTTAGAAAGACGTCTTTATTTCCTTACTTATTTCCCAGAACAGCTCGGCTGCCTTTGGACGTGGATGGTCTCTGATGTTCTGCTCTGTGGCCAGTCCTGTAAGTGACTCAGATATTTGAGTCATCACATTGCACTGTCATCTTACTGGGGCAGCCAGCTGGTGTGGAGGGCAACTTTTGGCTGCTGCATGTCGTTGCCTGGATGTAAAAGGCTGCCATTCACAAGGTTCTTATCAGTTCTGCAACCAAAATTGTGTAATTCTGTTAGAAACACAAGATTTATGCTTGCTGTGAATGTGTGGTTGTGGTTGTAGAGCGCCACGTTCTTGCCTTGTTCTCCAACACGTACAGAGTTTCTGTAGGTCCTTATTTTTAGTGGAACGCCCTGACACTTGGCTGTGTTGGGGCACATTCCATTGTTCCAGGCTTACCAGGTGATCCATTGCCCTGTGACTTGTTCCCACTGTTCATCTCCTCATTAGTTTGGGTGCCATGGGCACGATTTATTAGTGATTTTATAATTTTGTTTGTGTAATTGGTCATATTGAGTAGTTTGGAATTGAGAATTGACAGGTGAAGGGTTTGGCTGGGAATGTTGTCCCTGTTTCTTAAAATCATGTTAATTGTTCTGGTTGCACTCAGAGATTTAATTTTTTTTAAACCTCCTTTTGTTTTCCTGTAAATTTAATGAGACAAGTACAGAAATTCAGGTAATCTCTGATATCTTTCACATTTATGGCAAAGGAAAGTATTAAATTGATCTTATTTATTAGACTGTAGGAAGTTGCATTAGTGGTTATGAGATTCACTAAGTGGTTTTATGTCCAGAAATGGGAGTTTGATTCCTTTTCTTCATTCCCCCCTCTCCACTCCATCCCTTTTTGTGCTGTGTTGGACTCTGTTGCATTTTTAAAGATCTACCAGAAGTTAAGTCTGCAGATTTCTCTGGATTCTTGATCATATTATAAAAGTCTTTGAGTGCAGCTTACCCAGGTTTTCTGGTTTTAAAATAATTAATATAAGTTTTAATATATTGTATTATAAATATTAGATACTGAGTTTTTTGTTATAACTGTTGTTTTTTTTGTATTCAGATTCAGAGCAGAGATATTACTTAATATCATGGCAGAAGAGGGGGAGACGTTGAACCTTTGTTTAATGATTTATGTGGTGGTTTCTTGGATGATTTAAATATATTAATTATGATCCATGATCATAGATGTGCACTAGGAAATACCCATTAGCTAAAGAATGAGGACAGTAATTTAGGATAAACTTGGAGACCATGAAATTGCATAAGAAGAAATGAATTGCATGAGGAAAAAATTACATCATTCTGGTTTGTTGGTACATTGCAATAAATTTATCCAAAACTACATGTTGTTATAAGTGCAGGAAAAACTGAGATGTTTCCTACTTGCATTAGCACATAAACCTGTGTGTTCCCCTGTAAGAGCTTTTGAAAGTCATTCCATTGGGAAGCTGAACCTCTTGAACTGTCCAGTTGTTTTCTGAACCACTGCCAGATATTGTTGTAATAGAAACTGAAGCTTTCAGTGCCAGTACAGGAATATCGTTCACATCTCTCTGTTCCTATGGATGATATTAATTGGCAAGAGTTGTTGGCTCAATGGTCTGCATTCCCATGCAGGGAAGACCACAGAGATGTCTATTATTGTGCACAGTTACTGTGTCTGGTCTGTTATTTCTTTCAGACTTCATGGTCCATCCTGTTCCACAGGTTCCCAACATGTTTCATTCCAAGTGGGAAGCCATTGATACCTCAATGCTCAGAAATTTTAAAAATTCTGTTTCCTACCACATTGTGCTAAAAATTCATGTTTTGCTGAGAAAAGCCTTCCTTGCTGAAGTGAAACTAAGCCTGTGGGTTTTGCTGCATGTAATTCCAAGAATGTATTTTGATTTTTCCCTTTGACTTGAGGATCCAATAATAATGTACTTTGTAGCAAAAAGGCAGAGCAGTCAAATCGAATATAAAGTAACATTAAAAGGTAATTATTGCCTTTTAAAATTAAGCAAGATTAAACCTTTTTAAAAAAGCTTAATAGCATAATATATTGCAATTGCTGGCATTTGGATTAATGCTCTAGGGAACAAACAGGATTCTCAGTGTTTTGGACAGTGAGTGAACTTTGCTGTATTGCTTGGAGAGGTGTAACTATCACATCCATTTTAGAGTTGGTTGAACACCTTGGAGTGTTTAATGTGGCCATGACCAGACTAAGAATTCATTAATCAGAAAGAAGGGACCAAGAGCATTTAATCAGTCTTTGGTACAAACTTTGTACATACTATTTTCCTGAAGTAGTCATGAGTAGATGTGTTCTAATAGTAATTACTCCACGGATGATGGTGTGTGTATTCCTTTTTATCCAGAACTTTACTTAAATGTGGACATTAAGCCAAGATTTGTCCTTGCCCGTGGAGTTCTGTGGCTGCTTGTAAAGCACTGAGGGTTGGTTGGACCTGCAGCATCAACTCAATCCTGTCTCTGTTGCCCAGAACGCATTTTTTGGCTTGCAGAGGGACAAACCTCCTGCATAAATGAAGTGCAGCGTAGCTGGAAAAAAGTGTAGCACAACAGCATGAGATTGGGTCTGACTGAAAGAAATGGAACATACTGATGGTCTTTGATTTTTTTGTTGTTTTAGTTTTGAAGTTGTTTCCTGTTGCAGCTTGTTCTATTAATGCAGGGTAAAAGGAAGTCTTGTCTGTGTCTTTGCATGTTCGTTGGGTAGTCAAGAGAAGGGCTGCACAGTAAGTGAAAGTCATGGTTCAAAACATTTAAGCAACCTTTAAAATAGATTTCTGCATTTTCCAGACTTAGTAGGTTTGCTTTTCTTAGGTTATGGTGCTTCATTTACTGGCTTTTTTATATTTACTGGACTGTATTTTTCCTTGGAAAGTCTGCTTTGTTTCACTGTCATGACCAAAATTTTCATCTTCCCATAAACCCCACATTTTTTTGAATGTAGATTCTTAATCACTTGGAAATGCTTAAAACAGTAATTTAAGTAACAGAACTGTAGGGGCTGTAAGTTTTGTGTCCATCTGCCTCCTGTCACTGAGATATATTGAATGTCATGGTGGTTGTGTTTTCATACCAGTTGGGCCAGTGTGACTCCCACTGGGAGTGAGGGGATGGTGACACTGGCTGAGAGGCCCAGCCTGTCTCAGCGCTCTGTCTGTGCCAGCAGCCTGGGCTGTGCACCTCTGGCAAACAAGGGCACCACAGCCACGGCTCCCTGGAGGGAACCTGCTTGATTTTCTTACCATTTGCTGGGGGTTTATGTGATGCTTTGACTTAGCTCTGTGTCTCTGACATTTGTCTCTGTTCACTGTCACGAGAGCAAACACTTCTGCAGAACAGGAACTGAAAGTGTCTCCTGCAGTTTGGTGGACAGAACTAAATGTGTGGTCTGAAGACTTGTCCTCTTGTTACATTATCTATGAAGAAGCTTCATGCACTTTTCTACCAGTGGTGCATTGACTGATAAATGCCCTGAGAATTATTGGCAGATGAATATTTTTCAGAAAAAGACACTTGTTGCCGCTGTCCAGTTCCCTTTCAGGGCCTGACCTTCATTGATTGTTGCCTTGAAGTAGGACAGTCCTTTGAGTGGTGTGAAGGATTTCCTCTTTTATTTGTTCAGTCTTTTGGGAATTCATTCCATGTGGAAACACCTCTCCTGTGAAGTCAGGCTGAGGGGGTTGGAGGTGTCCATTAGATATTGGGAAGAAGATCTTCCCTGTGAGCACGGGCAGGCAGCAGAACAGGTGCCCAGAGAAGCTGTGGCTGCCCCATCCCTGGAAGTGTTCAAGGCCAGGTTGGATCAAGGGATCAACCTGGTCTAGTGGGAAGTGTCCCTGTGATGGCAGGGGGGTGAAACTGGAGGATCCCTGAGGTTCCGAAGCCAAACCATTCAATGATGCTGTAAAACCAGGAATTAATGTTTCAAATGCATCTGTTTTGTTGCCTTGATGAGCAGAGCTGAGTACTGTTGTCAGCCTTGACTTGAATACTCTTTATTTTGTTTAGAATTTTCCTGTTGGTCTCAACCCACGTGTTTTCTCACTTTTACCCTCCTGATTAGCTCAGTTGGTTAAAACTTGTTTGTAATAATGCCAAGGTCATGGGTTCAATCCCGTGTGGACCATTGACTTGAGAGTTGAACTCGATGATCCTTGTGGGTCCCTTCCAACTCAGAATAGTCTGTGATTCTGTGAATTTCTTAGGCTTCAATTCTGTGAGTTCACTTTCTGTGCTTTTACTACTTGTTTAAATTCATGTGAGTGCTGGGGGTAGAAGCATCTTTTATGAAGTGAAGTTGGATACTATTAAGTAGATGTAGGTTAGCTAAGCTTGGTCTCAACACTAAGCTTTGAAGTTAAAAAGATAAAAATCCTGAAGGAACCGCAATATGTTTCAGGGTATGTATGTTTGTTTTGTTATAAGAGTTTGAGGACCAATACAATTACCTGTTTGTGTGGATGTTCTCAATGTCCCAGAAGTTTATGCTGCCAGGTGTCTTAATTTCAAATGTTCAATGTGAAAAGATCACTGAAAGAGGTTCCTGGAAGTAGTAACGTGTTTTTCAGTGAATGGTTTTAGTTCATAACAATTACAGTTACTCACAATCTCTTTCACTGTAGTGCTGAGACATTTGTTCCTTTGAAATAATGTATTAGAACCTGGGGGGACTGAGTGACAGGAAGCTCAACAGGAACCAACAGTGTGCCCAGGTGGCCAAGAAGGCCAATGGGATCCTGGCCTGGATCAAAACTAGCGTGGCCAGCAGGCCCAGGGCAGTGAGCCTTCCCCTGGACTCTGCCTTGGGGAGGCCACACCTTGAGTGTTGTGTTCAGTTCTGGGCCCCTGAGTTGAGGCAAGAGATTGAGGGGCTGGAGCGGGGCCAGAGAAGAGCAAGGAGGCTGGAGAAGGGAGTGGAGCACAAGTGCTGTGAGGAGAGGCTGAGGGAGCTGGGGGTGTTTGTGCTGGAGAAGAGGAGGCTGAGAGGTGACCTCAGGACTGTCTGGAACTACCTGAAGGGAAGTTCTGGCCAGGTGGCGGTTGGTCTCTTCTCCCAGGCACTCAGCAATAGGACAAGGGGGCACGGGCTCAAGCTGTGCCAGGGGAAATTGAAGTTGGAGATCAGAAAAAACTTCTTTGCAGAGAGAGTGCTCAGGCATTGGAATGGGCTGCCCAGAGAAGGGGTGGATTCCCCATCCCTGGAGGTTTTTAACCTGAGCTTGGCCGTGGCACTGAGTGCCATGATCTGGTGATGGGACTGGAGTTGGCCCAAGGGTTGGACTTGATGATCTTGGAGGTCTTTTCCAACCCAATCCATTCTATGATTCTGAGAACCTGTTGCAGTTGACTGTCTCATATACGCTTGCTTCTTTACTAGGAGGAACCTGAAGGAATTTTCTTTGTGGTATATGCTGTTCAAGGTAACATTTTCTGATTGCTGCTTATCAGGTATTTTTTAGACATTAGACATGTCTTGCTGTACTCAGTAGTAGCTTAATGACAAGTTTTTCATCAATCACTGAATGCATTTCAATTTTAGTGCATGTCAGTGTTAATGAGCAAATTACTGGGACCACTAGTTCTCTATTCTGATTATATATGTAATTTCCTCCTTCCTGAAAGATACAAGGCAGAGAGAAGAAAGAAAATGGTAAATGTGTGTGGGAGTGCATGGATTGTAACTACTGAATTAGGTCAGTGTTACAGATTTGGGGGAGGTGTTTCTGGATGAGAAGGCGTTCTAGTTGAAATCAAGGAATAGGGTAGAAGGTGAGATTCCCAAGTCTAAGATTGTAGACTAGAACCACATCATAACCCTTGTGATGAGTCAGTACTTATTAAGATTTTAAGAAGGCAGTTCCTAGAATCCTCTGTGATACCTTTCAACCTAAAATTGTATCACTGCCATTGAGCCTTTTTGCAGCACAGCACTTTGGATGAAAAAGCACATCAGTGGGATCCTGTTTAGATAGGAAGGTCATTCTATAAATAAACAGTTGTGTGGTTGTTACCAAGCTCTGTTGTTACGTGTTGAGTAGACTTTTATTCTGGCATTCATCATTACCACATGGGAAAGTAGATTTTGTGGCACATGTCCTTGCTTGTATATAACCAGAATACTTAAAATAAAGGCAAAATAGGTCTGTGACCCTGGGCAGGGCTCAGGTAATGCTCATGAATAATAAAGTGTATTTTGAAGTCTGCATCTGTCACCTGGCACCTCGCATGTGCTTTGTGCTGGGACTCTGCAGGCAGCTGATTCAGGAGAAAGGCTGGAAGTGTTTGGGGTGTTTGTTACTTTTGAAGAGACTCTGAGAAACTCAAATTAAAGCTGCTCTAGAAGAGCTGTATTGGTGGATCAGGGTAACACAAGAAAAGGGCAAAAGCATAAAAGCAAATGGGAATTGGCTCGGTTTGCAGTCAAAGGGATTCATTTGACTCAGTCTTCATGGCCTTATACATGGCTTGATTAGCAAGTCAGTAATTAGCCTGTTATTGAACAGTTATTTGTCTCCATCTTGATCCTGTATCAAAACATCCATTCAAAGCTTTAGGTAAAGGTGAAAATTTTTTTTGTGTGGCTTAATGTGCCGAATCCAGAATCAGAAAGAGTAGAGATGAGATCTATAGAAAGACCAACACAGAATATCCATTAGAATTCAGCTGGATCCAGGCAGTTTGAATTGTTTCTCCTGGGCTGTCTGTACCCTTCAGACCAAGGTGTCACTGCACCAGTTTACTTGTGTTTGTAGATTATCAAATTAGTTATAAGTGGGGGTAAAGGCTGTTCTTGAGCTTTGCCAAACTGTGCCTTGGTGTGTTGTAACTCTAAAAAATTGAATAGTCTGTATTAAAGAATTGATGGGAATGAAAAGTTTCAGAGTTAATTTGTTAATTAGTGCTAGAGAGATGAAAGCAATAGTGTATTCTCTGTGGGCATGCAGTTTGATGTTTTCTCTGGAACATAAATGGTTAAATGAGTGACTGAAAATATGAAAATAGGACTGGTAAACTACTGCCTTCTCATACTGTTTAAAATGCATAAATTGGATTATGATTACACCTACAAAAGTTTGTTTGTATATTCTGTAATTAGGAGCAAAACACCTGAGCAAGGATATCCTTGCAATTCAGAATATGCAGATACTACAACAATCAATCAGATGATTTATTGGAGTGTTTTTTAGTTACCTGCAGCACGACTGGGAGTTACTTTGTGTCTCTGAGGGCATCGCACAAATGTGGAGAGAAAAGAGATGAACTCGGGAAATTGGCCTTTAGTTAAGCACATGGCCAAGCCAAGTGGAATTCTGTGGAAGCCCTGAAATACACTTTTCTGGGAATGTAATTTAAGTAATACACGTGGAGAATTATGATTAGAGTCTTGAGCAAACAATCACTAAATAAGAGGGGGAAAATGATAGGTTAGACTGTTATGTAAATGTTTTTACTAGTGTCGATACAATTCCGAATATTTTCCTTATGTTTTGCTTTACTCTGTGAATTTGCATGATTTTGAGTAAGTTGGATATTTCAGTTGTAGCTTTCATGGATTTCCCAGTTAAATTGCGTTTTGTGCCTTGAGCAGAATGGAATTTGCAGGAATGCTTTGCTGGCACCCTCCAGCTGAGCAGAGAGACAATCTGAGGGTGAATCCCTGCAGTGTCAGTCAGTCTGGCAGGAGAGCTGCAGTTTGTCCTGGCTCTGTCTGGCACTGGGAGCAGGGCTCTCTGGCCTTGCAGTGCACCATCTCAGAGAATGAAAGAAATGGAAAATAATCAGGCCTTGTAACTTTGGTGGGGTTTTGTTGTTGATTCCTTTAGTGCTCTGGACCAGCTCATTTCATGATAACTTAGCCCAAAGCATGAAATAAGAAAGAGGTGAGATGGAGCCGCTCTTGGAGCAAGGGATTGTGGAGTTGGAGCTGCCAGCAGGCCAGGATTTCTGGGGAAGGAAAGGGCTGCTTTGCCCTTTTCCTGCTCCTTTGCTACTCACTCCTTGTGCCAGCACAAGTTTTTATGTGGTTATATTGTGGACCAGATCTGTTAAGGAAGAATGGTTGTGATTAAAGGAAGTTTATTGCTGGTAGTTGGCTTGGGGCTGTTGAAAAGTGCAGTGTGAGTTGGCAGCACTTTGATCTCGCTGTTCTGTGCAAGTACCTGGAAGCCCCATCAGGCGGTGCAGGGGAACCGCCTGCAGTGTGTGTGCATAGATATGTGTGACAGCAAACTTGGTCTGGCTGGGACTTTCTACCTACTGATCTGTCTAAACATCAGTAGAAACCAATTCAATACTCAGGAGGGCATTTTTTAAAAAGCACATACTAAATGCCAAATACATTAATTTTAAAAATTTTGTTTAAAAAGTAAATTTCTTCCTAAATAAAGTGTTGTGTTGGCAGTGCATTTGTTGTGCACTTAGGTGTCTTACTAAGCCCTATGAATGTGAATTCTGGAGATCTGAGATGGATTGCAGTTGAGTGTTTTCAAAGAATACAGTTGCATTCAAAAGTCAATATTATTTTAGTGACATTATTAGAGCTCTCTGAATTCCTTGGTGCTGTTAATAGTGGAGACTGGGCAGGGGAGGTACATTGTGTTCAGTCAGTTTTTATTGCCCAGCAAATTTACACGATTTAAGAAAGTATTTAAAGTGTCTTGGAGGAAGGCAAAAGCATTGAAAATTAACTTGAGATGAGACATCATAGTAAAACACTTACAAATATGCAAAGTGTTGCAACAGGAATTTCACTCCAGCTTAACTTGAGGTTTTTGCTGTTTGAATTGGAAACTTAGCGCTGCCAGGGACACTGATGTGTCTTGCTGAAAGCTCATACAGCTCTTTCTGCTTCCTTACTTGGCTTTTTAACTTTCAGGGAACTGTTGTTGGTTTGTGTGGTGCTTGGAAGTTGCACTGGGAAATTACATTTCATCTTCCATGAATTACACAGTGCCCGGCGGTGTAGAGTGGAATTGCTGCTATAACTTAATACTACTCTTTTTGTCTGTATATAATGCAATGAAGTTGAAACACTGAGCAAATACTGAACTGTTGATATGACAATTACAAGTTCAACAAATCTGGTGTTAGAATTTTCTTCATATAACACACTGAAGTACTTGGAGGGGGTGTGGTGGGCTTTGCAGTGGGGCTGAAGGGCCTGTGGGCCCAGGCTTTGGGAGAAAGTGAATGCAGGTCAAACTCCCTGGGTGAATCGTGATGTGCTAATGGAAGTTTGGCTGCAGGGTCTCTTGGTCTCAGCTGAGGTGGAATCAGTCCCTGACTCCCTCTCAGACATCTGCCCCTAAGCACTGTCAGGAGAAGAGTATTGGAAAAGATGACAACTTTGGCTTTTTAGGCTCATAACCAGGTCATTTCTGCACAGACCTTGAGCAGCACTATGAACTCAGATTGAGAATCTACTGTAACAATTCAGGCACAACAGAGCCAGAACACAGAGCTGCATTTTTGATGTGTGTCAGTGTCTTGGAGGTACAAAGGTGCTTGTCAGTGTAATTTTTACTCAGAACATTAAAATCGTGTCAGATATTTCAACTGTGACGTTTTTAGTTGTATTCAATAAATACTGAGTCTAAAATAAAAGATTCTCTGTAGCAGTGTATTTGTTTTTGTAGGGTTCCTTTTGAGGTGTGGGTTATGTTTGTGTGCACGTGTTAATCCAGCATCCTGTCTGTTTTCCCCCCGCAGGTTATGCAATGGTCTCTGCAAGATGTCATGTTCTTGAGTTGGAGCTTTTTAAGGCAAGCATATGCTGGTACTTCAACTTTACTAAGTGGACTATAATTTCTTCTCTCACATCAACTACATAAGCAGACAAAATTGCAAAGATCTGCCCTGTGTCGAGTATGACAGCCACGACTCGTGGCTCTCCGGTAGGAGGGAATGACAGCCAGGGCCAGGCTCCTGATGGACAGTCCCAGCCTCCCCTCCAGCAGAATCAGGTACAGTATTAACCATCAAGTTGTCTAAAAATAAAGGATTTTGTTCTTTAGAAATAGTATTTCTGAATTATTTGAATTTGTATATTCATGGAGATGTCTAGTTAAATGAGGCATTTTTGTGTGTGTGTGTGCCTGGAAATACAGAAATATTTTGAGGGATAAAGGCAGTGCTGTTGGCAAAGTAGACACTGCGTTGCAAAAAATGCTCCATTTTCAGGCAGTGGCATAATTCTTTCAAGCTATGTGTATTTTGGATAAGGAGCCTTCTTGGAATGATACCAGAAGCTTCCTCAGAGCTGCATTGTAGACTTACCTGCCACAGATTGGCAGAACTGCTCTCTGTGGGTTCAGTTCCTGCTCAGTTGTGCAAAGGCACTTCCTGGATACAACAGCTTTTATCCAGGTGTCAGCTCTTCCAGAGCAGCGACATCCAGGTCTCTGTTCATTGTCCAAGACTTCCTGAACAACTGCACATGTTTCTGTTGAACAGGTTATCTTGCTCTCAAAAGACAAGCAAAAGCTTTCATAGGCTACGTTACAATGTGATGATTGTTTTTCGTTGGGGGAAAAAATGGCAGAAAAGATGCTTTTAAACAGTGCAGCCAAAAGCATTTAAAAGAAGAGCCACACTTTGTTATTTAATTCAGTATGGAAATGGTATTTTTTTAATACTGTAAGGTTTAATGGTTGCTCCTTCCTGAGACACATTGTACTTAGGAATGTGTGTGGTGGGCTGGCCCTGACTACCAAGGAAGTCTCCACCCTGTCGCTCACTCCCTCTGCCTCGGTGGGATGGGGGAGAGCATCAGAAGGAAAAAGTGAGAAATTGTATGGGTTGAGGTAAATGTAGTTTAATAAATGAAGGGGGATGGGGGGAAACAAGTAATGCAAGTGCCATCACTCACTACCAGCTGCTGGAGGCCCAACCAGCCCCCAAGCAATAGCTACCTCAGGATAAAACCCCTTTGTTTTATTGCCAAGTGTGACTCTATGTGGCAGGGAGTATCTCTTTGGTCAGTTCAGGTCAGCTCTCCCAGCTGAGTCCCCTCCCAGCCTCTTGCCCTTCTTACTGCTGGAAGGTAAAGTGGGAGTCAGAATGGCTAAGGTTGGAGGGGATCGCTGGTGGTCATCTAATCCAACCTCCCTGCTCAAGCAGGATCTCCTTGGCCATGTTTCTTGGGATTGTGACCAGACAGTTTTTGAGTATCTCCAGTCCAGGAGACTCCACAGCCTCTCTGAGTAACCTGTTTCAGTGCACAATCATTTGCACCATATAGAAGTTCTTCCTCTTTCAGGTGGAACTTCCTATCTTTCAATTTCTGCCTGTTTCTTCTTACCCTGTTGCTGGGCTCCACTAAGAAGAGCCTTGTCCATTCTTTTGGCACCTCCCCCTTTAGATACACACATTGATGAGGTCCCTTCTGTGTCTCTTCTCTACTCTGAACAGGCCCAACTCTCTCAGCCTTTCTCATTACTGAGGTGCTCCAGTCCCTTGATTATCTTTGTCACCCTCCACTGTACCAGCTCCAGGAGCTCCACGTCTGTCTTGTCCTGAGGAGCCCAGAACTGGACACAGCACTCCAGGGGATCCTCACCAGGGCTGAGTAGAGGGACAGGATTATTTCCCTCTGTCTGCTGGCAATGCTCTCCCTAATGCACCCCAGGATCCCATTGGCCTTCTTGGCCCCCAGGACACCCTGCTGGCTCATGGACAGCTTGTTGACCACCAGGACCCCCAGGCCCTTCTCAGCAGAGCTGCTCCCCAGCAGGTCAGGCCCAGCCTGGCCTGGCATGTGGGGTTTTTCCTTCCCAGGTGCAGGACCCTGCACTTACTTTTGTTGAATTTCAGACAGTTCTTCTCTGCCCATCTGTTCAATTTACTGAGGTCCTTCTGAAGGGCTGCACATCCCTCTGGGGTATCAGCCACTTCTCCCAGCTTTGTGTCATCAGTGAACTTGCTGAGGAGGCACCTGCCCCTTTCTCCAAGTCACTGATGGAAAAGTTAAACAGTCCTGGGCCCAGTATTGAACCTTGGGGGACACCACTAGTGACAGGCCTCCAACTAAACCCTGTGCCACTGGTTACAGCCTGCTGGGATTTGCTGTGCAGCCAGTTCTCAGTCCACCTCACTGTCCACTCATCCAGCCCACACTTCCCCAGTTCACCTGTGAGGATGTTGTGAGAGGCAGTGACAAAGCCTTGTTGAAGGTGAGATGGACAGTCTCCACTGCTCTCCCCTCATCCGTCCATGTAGTTGTTGGATCATAGAAATCAGTCAGGGTGGTCAAGAACAATTTGCCTTTAGTGAATTCCTGCTGGCTACTGATCCCCTTCTTTTTATCCATATGGACAGAGATGGCCTCTGGAAAGAGCTGTTGGATCAGCTTTCCAGGGTTTGAGGTGAGGCTGACTGGCTGGGTCCTTTTTGGCCTTTTTGAAGACCAAGGTAACATGTGCAGTCTTCCAGACCACTCCTGATTGCCATGACCTTTCAGACAGAGTTGTGAGTGGCCTTGCTGGTGTGTGCCAGTTCCCTCAGCACTTGTGGCTCCATCCTGTCAGGGCCCATGGATTTGTGGATGTGAAGTTTAATTGAATAGTCTGTGTCTAACCCAGTCTTCTCAACCAGTGGAAAGTCTTCCTCCAGACCTCCTCCCTGATCTCCTGACTCAGGGATTCCTGAGGACTGGCCTTTGGCAGTGAAAACTGAAGCAAAAAAGGCGTTCAGTATCTCTGCCTGCTCTGCAGCCTCTGTTGGCAACGATCCATGTTCCATTCAGTAGCAGGACCACATTTTCCCGAGTATTTATTTTGGTTTTGTTATATTTGCAGAAGCCCTTCTTGTTATTCTTGACATTGTTAACCAGATTTAATTCCAAGTGGGCCTCGTCCTTCCCCATTGCATTTCTGCATCCTACAACAACATCCCCATATTCATCCCAGGTGGCCTTTCCCTGCTTCCATCTCACGGATCTCCTGCCTGTGTCTGTGTTTTGACAGGAGTTAACAAGGAGCAGTACAGGGCCTTGAGTCTGTGCCAGCACTTCACCAACAGACAAAACACTGGTGTGTTTTCAGTGCTTGTTTTGGTCACAAATCCAAAATCCAGCACTGTGGAAGGTGCTGTGAAGGAAATACCCTCAGTACCAACCAGATATGATACTACACGTGGAAAATGTACTTGAGGTTTTGTCCTCCTAAATCTTGCTGTTCTGATTTGAACATTTTGTTATTGTCAGTTCATACCGTTTGTGTGTATGAATAAATTACATCTGTTAAATGCATTGTATTTGCATGGCCCATCAAAATGGACTTGACTTAATCATGTTCTTGAAGGTGGGTTAATAGACAGTTACAATAGTGGGTTATTAATTTTTAGCAAACTTCCAAGAAACTGTTTTTCATGATTATTTTCTACAGTGCTGTTGCTGAAGGTTGTATTTCTACCTAAACCAGTCATCTTTTCTGCAGAAGGTTGTGCAAACTGGAGCTTCCGTATATTCATTTCACCTTCTAGAAAGTAGAACTCTGTTACAAAAATACTTTCCTCACCAGGCACGTGGCTTAATTTTAAAACTACCAAGACAGAAAGCAAATACCACATTTGATGCTGTATTTTCTGTTCAATCTGCAAGGAAGGATTTTATGTTGACATATACTTTTTTCAAATGATTCTTTGAAACACAACATGAAGTGAAAATGCCACAGTAAATGTAGGCGGTATTTAAAGTGTTTTCCTTGCCAATTTTAGACTTCTTCACCTGATTCTTCCAATGAGAACTCCCCAGCTACCCCACCTGATGAGCAGGGCCAAGCTGATGCTCCACCCCAGCTTGAGGATGAGGAGCCTGCATTCCCACACACAGACCTGGCAAAGTTGGATGACATGATCAACAGGTATTTTCACACTTACTTCAGATGGTGTAGATTATTTTTGCAAATATCTTGGTAGTGGAATCAGGACTTCTGCGTCTTTCTTTTACTGGATTTCTGGCAGCGTTGTTTTACTTAGTTAAATTTGTAAAGAGAGAGAGGCTCAAAGCAGAGTGGATTTTTGTTTGGGTTGGGTTTGGGTTTTTTCGTGTACTCATCAGGGCCTTTAAAAATATATATTTACTTAACCTGTCATTAAAAGCATTATGAAGAGTCAAGGATTTTTTTTCAGAGGCACAATTGAAATTGGGTTTGTTTTTGAACATAGGCCTCGATGGGTCGTTCCTGTGTTGCCGAAGGGGGAATTAGAAGTTCTTCTAGAAGCTGCTATTGACCTAAGTAAAAAAGGTAAGCTGAAAAGACAATTAATGATTATTGGACAAGTGTGTGAAGTCTTCTTGATCCTTTGAATCCTTGGTGGAGGCTTAAAAATTCTTAATAATTTGTGTTTTTCTCTTAACAACCCTTGCCTTGGAGATTGTGTCAGAATGCTATGGAAAACCTTCATAGATCAGAAATTTTAAGAAGCCATTAATGTAGTTAGAAATCAGGTGCCTTAGCATGAGTAGGAATGTTGAATAAGCTCACAGACATAAAAATCCTGTCATTCCTGTCACCCCTGTTTTCTGTGTTCACTTTGATATCGGACCTAGTGAGTTTATAACAGATACTAAAACTCAAAGAATTCTACTTTTGTTTTGTTTCTTAAATAAGTTGCTAGTCTAGCTTCCAAATATCCTGCCATAAATTTGTGTTCAAATTTGACACACACATGCTTTGAGAATATTAGAGAAAAGCTAGAATTGCAAGCAGCATGACCTAGGCTGGTAATCCTACCAGTGCTTGCTGTGTCTGATTGGGAAGTGGGAGGGCTCCTTGTTAGGGCTCTGTGTGCTGAATTTTACTAGTCAGATTGAGAAATTCCTCATGCATTCTGGAAAATTCTGTTCTCTTGGGAAGTGGCTTTGTTTGTTCCTCCAATGCTTGAGTAATATTGAAAGTCAGATCAAAATAGTATTTTAGGTTGTCTGCACTTACCATCTAGTTGTGTTTCAAGTGTGTCACACAAAGTTTCTGTTCTTACTTTTACATGCCACTGGCCCAGTATGACTTCATTTCCACATTAATAAAAGTAATTCTGAAGCAGTTTTAAGACTGAAAAGCTGGTTGTGGTCATGATATTCTGGGTTATTTTGATTGCTGAGTCTTTTTTGCTTTGGAGCACTTTGTGGGAAAACAAAAGTTAGGATTGAATCCTTGTGATCCAGCACAGGATAACGGCATATTGTTGCCAACACTGATTTATCAGCCATAGTTGGCTTGGCAGTGGTGGCTTTACATGTGCAGGGTCTGGCAGGAATCCTGCGGCGAGTGTGGGATGTTGGAGGGATCACATCTGCTCAGAAGCAGCAGAAATGCCAACCTATGGAAAGGAAATGCAGCCACCTTTGTGTCTGGGGTGTTGGAACAGAGAAATTCTCTGCCTGTGATTTGCGAGAGGGGAGATGTGTGTTCTGCCAGCTGCTAAGTCATCTTTGAAAAAATGAAAGCCAAACCCAAAAAACTGTCAATGCCATGAAGTAACAAGAGCAGAACGAGATTTTTAGCTGCTCTTAACATCAACTTACTCCTCCAAAGTGTCAGGCTTAGTTGAAAGTTCCAAACAAAAAGCTTATTTTTCCTCTTGAAGTTGTGAAAAGCAGTGGAAATGTATTCATATGCTTTATGCAGCTTGATTTTTTTTCAGTTGTTGGTGTCCAATTCTAGAAAGTCCTTTTGTGTTGCTATTTAATGTTTCCTCTTGCTCCCTGGATGAATTCCTGTGTGTGTACATGTGCAAGGATTGTTGGATAAGGAGAAAACAAGGAACGCTGTTAGAAGGAGTTGTTTAACTGTGTTATCTTTACAGTTACATCTTAATTTTTTTTGTTTTTTTTCTTTGCTACTTGGAGTTACATGATGGCTGAGATGGTTCTTTTTTAAATAACTTCCAGTTCTCAGGGAATGTGATAGGGTGTAACTCGGTGTAACTGACACTGTTTGGGAGCTCAGACCTTGGCAGACACCCCTTCAGAGGAGTGTATATATAGAGAAGTAATTTAAATGGTTCTCTTGTGTACGTGTCTTAATAGATTGAAAATGTGTTGCATTACCTTGAGAAGATCTAAAATTGGACACTGTGCTACTTGTCTGCAGGAATGTTTCATATTTTAAGGAGTTCTGTTTCAAAAAGGAGGAACTGAAAGGAGAAATAGAAAAATAACCAGCTGTTGAATTACATAAACTCTGAACTTCAGTCTGTATCTCATTTAAATTGTGATACAACAAAACCTAGAAAGAGCCCACTACGGTTTTTTTTTGTCTAGCACCATTTTCTAGTGATTAGGGTTTTTAAGTAGGTTTTATTCCTGACCCAGCCAGTGGCTCCAGCATTCTGGAATGACTCTGGGATAACTGCTGTCGTTGTGACCCTGTCTGTAAGAGGGGTATTTGCATGCCCTGTAAATCTTTCCAGGAACTAAAATTGAAAGGGGTGTAACTGAACTAATGGAAAGTACTAGTGAGAATTAAATGTCATTATCACCACCTTCAAGTGGAAGGAGCAAATTTGACAGAGTAGCATAAATCCTGTCTAGACTGTGACTCGCATTATTTTTGGCAGATGAATTTATTTATGAAAAATTCTCTTTTTGTGTGTAGGCATCAGTGTATTATTCTTTGTTAAACAAGCCATGAGACTCTCAAATGATAGTCTGGAGTTTCTTGCTTTTAGAAGAAAATCTGTTTGGAAAATAGCATTCAATAGCAAGGCTGATGTTTAACTGCTCCACAATTGTGAAATACTTACAGAGTATTTTCAGTAATGAAATTTGCTCCAGAAATAAATGTCACAGTGAGTTGGATGCTGTAAATTTTGAAGGGAAAAAAAGAGTTGGTTTGATTTTAGGGTTTTGGTATTTTATAGGCCACTCTTTCAAAAGGATTTTATTGCTCCTAAAGTTTACACTCAGTCTTTAACATGCTGCCAGAACTTTCCAATGTGACACACTCAAGCAAGATGCAAAGCAATTTTTTGAATTTGTAGCTTATTTAAACTGAAAGGAGATCTCACTACACATCGTAAACCTGGAGACTTGATCCCAGATCTGTGTTTTTGATGAATTATAAATGGTTACAGAGTGGGAAAGAGAGGCCTTAGTGCCAAAAAGAAATAAAATCTGTGTGTGCATGTGCATATGTGTATCCAGAATTTGGACAGCCCAGTAATAGGAGTTGTTCCCAGCATCCATTAAAGACCATGTCCATCTCTCTCCAGATGATTCATTTGCATTTCTGTGGGACCCTTCAGACTTCCTTACTGAAGTTTTATCTTCTGCATTTCCTTGAAATGGTTATTTTTACTCCTCTTCACTCACCAGGTTTTCTGTTAAAGAGTACATAAGAGATAACAAAGAAAAATGGAAGATAAAGATTGTACTTATTTTTGCAGTATATCTGCACACTGAAAACGTGAAGAAAAACAACCCCTACCACATATTTTTAAAAATAATTTAAAAATTATGTAAAGGAGTGTAACTTTCTGAGCTGGCTTTACTAGAACATTAATCCATTAAGTTTGTTCATTCAAGCTTATGTAAGTTTATCTTCATCCAAGGGTTTTTTAAAAATTACTTCTGAAGCTTTAAACACCAAACCTTTGAAGTCCAAATGTTGTGGTTTAACCCCAGCCAGCAGCTCAGCCACTCACTGGGATGGGGGAGAATTGGAAGGGTAAAAGTGGGAAAACTCATGGATGGAGATAAAGACAGTTTAAGAGGTAAAGCCAGCGCTGTGTGTGCCAGCAAAGCAAAACGCTTCCCGTGGGCTGGTGCTCAGCCCTTCCCAGGACAGCCTGGCTCCCTCACATGGAGCAGCAACTTGGGAAGACAAAACCATCACTCCAGCGTCCCCCTTCCTCCTTCCTCATCCCTATACCTGATCATGACACCAGGTGCTCTGGGACATCCCTGTGGTCAGAAGGGCTCAGTGGTCCTGACTATCCCCTCCCAAATCCTTGTGCACCCCCAGCCCACTCACTGGCACGGTGGTGTGAGAGGCAGGAAAGGCCTTGGCTCTGTGATTGCTGCTCAGCAGTAACAAAAACATCCTTGTGTTATCAACACTGTTTCCAGCACAAACCAAAACACAGCCCTGTACCAGCTACTGTGAAGAAACCAACACCAGCACACCAAATCCCTGCTTCCAGCATTTGAGAAGTCCATGTAACCCCCGAAATTCCATGTTTTAATTGTTGCTTTTCTATTTTAAAATAGGCCTTGATGTCAAAAGTGAAGCATGTCAGCGATTTTTTCGAGATGGGTTAACAATATCCTTCACAAAAATCCTTACAGATGAGGCAGTGAGCGGCTGGAAGTTTGAAATTCATGTGAGTTTTTAAAGTTTGGGTTTCTGAAATCATGGTAATTTAAATAGGGGAGGTGACTGCACAGTCTGAATTTAATTTTTGAAAATCAGCAGTGAGCTGTAAGAAGACTTGTATACAGGGGTGGGTCGGGGGAGTCACTTTTCTGTAATGGTTTCACTTTATTACCTCCAGTGTTTTTGGAAGGAAATAAAACATGAGAGAGATGATATGGGGAGGAATGGAACCAGATATGTTTGGTAGTGCAGCTCTTCTTAGGCTGGCCAGATGTCTAGAGACCTGCTTGTTTTTATGTGCATGCTGGGGCACAAAGCTTTTAGCAACCTGCTGACTCGTGTTTGTACCAGCTGCTTGAACATAAAAATTACCTGCTGGACAACCAGACACCTGCTAAATGAGAAACTGTAAAGATCTGTGTAAGCAAATTTGAAATCTATGAGAAAAATGAAAGAAAGAAAAGTTAATAGCACAGTGGTGATTCATGAGTGTCTCGTCTAAAAAATGTCTCATTTCTATCCCCTAAATTTAATTTATCTGAAAACAGATAGTTTAGAGTTTGTTTAAAGGCTTTCTTGAGGGAAGTACAAATGAAAATACAGTGTTGTAAAACTCTTATGCCACTCCACATGGGAGGTAATGATGGTTCAGAGTTTATGGTTCATATTCATTGTGCAGTCACCTGCCACATTCTTAGTTGTTGTTTCTTTCTCCACAGAGGTGTATTATTAACAACACTCATCGACTAGTGGAACTATGTGTGGCCAAGCTGTCCCAAGATTGGTTTCCCCTTCTTGAACTTCTTGCCATGGCCTTAAATCCTCACTGCAAGTTCCATCTGTACAATGGTACTCGTCCCTCAGAAACAGTTCCTGCAGGAGTCCAGCTGGCTGAAGACGAGCTCTATGCCCGTCCTCCCGACCCGCGATCACCAAAGGTGTGAGGGCCTTTTCAGACCTGTGGCTGGCACTTCATGCAGAGTTGTCTGATTACAGAGTAGCCACAGAGAAGTGTTTGTAGAGGGGGAGGGGAAAAGCTGCCTCTATTCTCTTTATCACAAAGATACTCTGCTGGTTATCACTCTTGATAGGGATTTAATGAACATCTCCCCTTCCAACTCTTCCATCTTTGGTCTGCAGTCAAACTGTCACATGTTTCTGTGCTAAGCTGGCACAGCTCTCTTGGAATGCCAGTCCTGCTGTGTTGATTGGCTCACTTGGGTTTGCCAGTTGATGGATTTACCTGCTCACTTAACGTGATTTTGTAGGTGATGCATTTTGGGGAGGGGATTATGTCATAAAGTAGGAATTTTCTCTCCCTTTTTTAATAGTTTCTAATGATGGGAGAGATGTTTTTAATTGGACATGGGATACTTGTGTCAGTGTGGGTTTTGGCAGGGTTGGTTTGGTTTTGAAGGGCTGGTTTGAAGGTTTGGTCTTGGGGTTTTTGTTTGGTTTTGGTTATTTGTTTGTTTTTGTAGTTGTGGTTACTTGGGTTTTTGCTTGGTTTTTT
Organism: Sakesphorus luctuosus; assembly: GCA_013396695.1. Classification (NCBI taxonomy): domain Eukaryota; kingdom Metazoa; phylum Chordata; class Aves; order Passeriformes; family Thamnophilidae; genus Sakesphorus; species Sakesphorus luctuosus. The sequence goes on along the minus strand of VWZD01004428.1, from coordinate 603,101 downwards.
AACTGGCTGTGCAGATCAATAATCTGTTCTGGTTCCTGGGTCTGAGCTTTTTCAGAATTGAACTCCAAATGGCATTGATATGACAGCAGGAGTTAATTATATTTTTTGCTTTCTTTCCTTTTTCCCACCCCTTTTTTTCTTTTTTTTTCTTTTTAGTAGAACTGTCAGCTGCTGATCTGTAAGAACCAAAGATAAAGAAGTCCTTGAACTTCTTGCATTGCTGTTATTTTGCATTCTAAATGTTTTTCTATGTGGCGTTATCACGTCCAGGGCCCAGAGAAAATACTAGAATTGTCATGCTCTCTGTAGTAACTTAGCAGCCAAAGCAAAACCTGGAGTATATTCAGTTTTATTCCTGTATATTTGATAAATTTCTCTGAATAGCTAACATACAGCATCTGTCCTTTGACATGGTAACAGGAGAGATCTCCTTGCCTATTCCCAAGCATTTCCTTAAAACTGAACTTGTAAACTATTGTGCAAAGACATTTGTAAAGCAGATTTTTGTCATTAACATTAAAATATAGTTTGTAAATGTAAAAAAATTACTGTTGTATTGCAGGGTTGGCTCGTAGATCTTATCAACAAATTTGGCACATTAAATGGATTTCAGATCTTGCACGATCGCTTCATGAGTGGATCAGCATTGAATGTTCAGATCATTGCAGCTCTCATCAAGTAAGGGTTTTTAATTTAATAATTTATGCATTTGGAAAAGGTGACCTCAGTATAAAACATTCTGTTAGCACAAAGCTGAGTCTTCTTGAAGCACTTCCCCCCTCTCTGTCTCTCAGCTCACTGTGTTTACCTTCACCATTTCATGTACTTCTAGATAGACTTGAGTTTCTTGATTTAATTTCACTTTACTGTCATAGTATCACACAACTGCTGATTATGGTGCTTTCTCCTTTTTCTTTCTTTTTTAGGCCATTTGGACAATGTTTCGAATTTCTAACATTACATACAGTGAAGAAATATTTTCTTCCAATTATAGAAATGGTTCCACAATTTTTAGAAAATTTAACAGATGATGAACTGAAAAAAGAAGCAAAGAATGAAGCCAAAAATGATGCTCTGTCAATGATAATCAAATCTCTAAAGAACTTAGCTTCAAGAGTTCCAGGACAAGAAGAAACTGTAAAAAATTTAGAAATATTTAGGTTAAAAATGATTCTTAGGTAAGATGCTACTTCTAATACGATCTGCCACTGCTGACAATTTTTTCCACACTTCTTACATTAAATTTCTCTCACAGGTTGTTACAAATTTCCTCTTTCAATGGTAAAATGAATGCACTAAATGAAGTTAACAAAGTAATATCCAGTGTGTCATATTATACTCACCGACATGGTAATCCTGAAGAGGAGGAGTGGCTCACAGCTGAAAGAATGGCAGTAAGTTCATTGAGTAGATTTTGTTTCTCCTTATTACTTTGACTGTACAAGGATCCACCACACACTGCCTGTGTTCAGATCTAGTTTTAGCAACAGTTTGTGTCATCTGAGGGAAATAAGGCATTGTAATAGTCGCCTTTCTGAGAAAAAATGCTGTGTTTGTGTCAAAGCTGCTGTTGAGAATTATTTCAACCTGCCTCAAAAATGGATCCTTGAGTGTTGTGGGTTTTATATTCTGAAAAACCCAAACAAATCCAGGTAAAAGAGTGGGATTCATTTGAAACTTTAGTGCTGGAATGGAAATGTAATGGTTGTTTAAATAAAGACACAGTCTGGGCTTTGTGTGTCAGCCTTTTCTCACTGGAGTTCCAACTTCTGCTTTTCACATGTCAGAGCCTGGAGTCTGTGGGGCAGAAAGTTCTAGATGTCACATGTTTGTTTTATTTAATATTTACGTATTTTGAACACTGTTGCTTGAAAGTGTATAATGGGAACTATGAAAATGAGTGTTTGTAGAGTTAAAATAAGAACAATTTTTTTCTTCATCTTTGTAAAATGTAGTCGTGTTAAGGGATTTTTACACTGTTCTGCCCCATCTCCATGACTGGCCACCAGTTGTGAGGTTTGTAATCTACAAAAGTACATCTGACAAGAAAGAATAACTGCAGTTTGATCTTTTTAAAGAAACAGAAGGAAATAGGTCTCTTTTTTACATATTTCTTATAGTTTGGCGTCTCAGACAAGACCTCTATTTTTAAAGGAAAACTTTTAGATTTAAGTATTCCACAAGACCAGGTTGAGTGTTGCAAGTCTGTAGTCAGAACACTGTTGGAAGGTGCAATGCTGTGGATGTTTGTTTGTTGTACACCCTCCTTTGCTTCAGTTGGAACCAACAATCTGACCGTGTCAGTGCCACCACTGAAAAAGTTGTATCTGCTTAAATAAATATGGCTTGAATAGTTGTCTCTTCAGTAAGAAGCGTTTCAAAATCCCTGTAAGTGGCAGTACTGAAATAATTAATCTTTTTTGTATTTCAGTCCTTATGTCCTTTTTTTGGGATATGTTGTAAGTGAAGTTAGAGGTGTCTTAAACAATTTGATTTTGGTATTTAGTGACTGTGAATTGGAATACAAAAATCTTGTTCTTTGGGTAGAAGAGTTAACTGTTCTTTACTTTGGCTTCTTATGTTTGAAGTTGTTTGAACATTTGTGTGCTTTGAGTTCATGATTTTAATATGCCTGAAAAAATTCCCCTTAAGATATCACAGTGACAAGTATAATGGATAATTTTAAATGCTTATGTTCTTTTTTAAAAAAAAGGACATTTAAGTTAAATACCTTCCTCTTGTGCTGCATCTTTCTTGCTTAATCTGTAATGGGTTGAATTTTTAGTTTTCAGTTTAAATATCAGTGGTGGCACCTGAATAATTTGAGATTGCACTACTTTTTTTTTTTTATATTCAGGAATGGATCCAGCAGAACAATATTTTATCAATTGTGTTAAGAGATAGTCTTCATCAACCTCAATATGTAGAGAAGTTAGAGAAAATCCTCCGTTTTGTCATCAAAGAGAAAGCCCTCACTCTGCAGGATCTTGACAACATTTGGGCTGCACAGGTAAATAACTCAGCTGCTTGCTGGGCACTGCACAGGAGGGATCTTGGTTTATGTCTTGTATTGAGAAGACAACCTGGGATTCTTTTGCTTGGTGTTAGAAGGCTAAAGAAAAAGTTGAAATCCAATGGTGTTCCTTTTTGGGGTCCTGGCTCTCAAAATTGTCTTCTCCAATGCCTTCAGTGGAAGGGTCAGCTATACACACATGTGGAGTCTGAAGAAACAGTTCAGAACATGGTACAAAAGTTACTCTTTCCAAGTATTAAGGAACCCTCAGTGTTGAGCAGACATGATACATGATAACTTAATATTTTAAAATGTGTTAAGAATATATATTGCTAATCCCTGAGTTTGCCAGTTGTGTAAATTTTCCCTGGCCAGAGTGTGCCAGTAAGGCTTGTAATAATGGCTGTTCTAGAAGTTGTTTAACTGCAAGTTCTTTTCTTTGTATTGTAAGAATTGTTTCTGAAAAATCACAGATTTTGCAATATTGACTTTGCTTACTTGAATGAATGGTGCAGCTGGGTCTCTGTAGCTGAGGGCTGCCTGAGCTTAATGCACAGAACAGGCAGCTAAAGAGGCAAAATCATTAAGAATTACTGACAAAACAGAAAATAAAAAGTCATTTTAGGATAGAAGCAAGCACGACTACATAGATCATGTTCCTAAGTAGTAGGTAGTGAAACTCTTGGCTGTGTGAGTAAGCCCTCGGGCCAGTCTACCAAGTGTGGGAGGGCTAAATCTGAGTAAGAAGCCAGAGGGCTGTGCTGGTTTGGGCAGGGATGGAGTTAAATTTCTTCACAGTAGCTTATATAACTATGTAAGTAAAGCAAAAGATTTATTTACCTGTTTGTCTCAACCCACGAGTTTTCTCACTTTTACCCTCCTGATTAGCTCAGTTGGTTAAAACTTGGTTGAAATAATGCCAAGGTCATGGGTTCAATCCCGTGTGGACCATTGACTGAAGAGTTGGACTCAATGATCCTTGTGAGTCCTTTCCAACTCAGAATAGTCTGGGATTCTCTTCCCCCATCCCAATGTGGGGTGGAGAGTGGGTGAGGGTGTGTGATGCTTGTGTTTGCCAGCTGGATTTACACCATGGCAAGGGCCAATACAGGAGCTGGGCAGGATTGTACCCCTAATTTACCTGTTCTTGCTGTTCTGAAAATGTTACTAGTTTGGCTGACGTGGATTTACCCAGGTGTCCCTGCACTGTTTTCAGGTTACACTTCAAACACTTGGGGCGGGTTCAACTGACTTCATAATGTTGAGATTTCAGTTCCATCCTGGCAGTAACTGCACAGGCTGAAACTCAATAAAGCCTTTTCTCATGAGCCCAAAGTCCTGTTTAGAAAATTTCATCCTGTAACAGAGCAATGCACAGATTACTTGAATTAAGGTCTGTGAGCATAGTTAGATTTTGACTTGTGGTCTGTAGATATTTCCAGACTACAAGATACCTGTGGCACAAAAAAAGAGACTTTGAGAAGTCAGTTTGCTGTTAGTGGGCTTGTTTTAGCTGTATTAGAGCCTTACTTTTAATTAGAGGGGGAAAAAATCACTGAAATTTGGGAAAAATGTTTTCCAAGCAATTACATTGTTCTTAGTGCCTGAAAATGGATGTGGATAAGCTCATTGAAGTCAAACTTGCCACCCTTCCAGAGAACTCTGAACAAGTGGTAGAACCTCTAAAAGACAGGGATAGTCCCCAACAGTTGAAAAAATCCCAGCACCTAGAATGAATTAACAGGAGTAATTTAGGAGTAAGTCTCCCTTTCCCTCCAATACCCAACTTGCTCTGCTAACTTCTTATGCTTTTACGTGCTTTGTACTGCAGTGGCCTTGCTGTAGTTTTACCCTGTTGGGGTTTTTTTTGTGTGTGAAAACAGCTCTTATTCAGGTAGATGATTTCCCTGCAGCTTTAGCCATGAAATTAAAATTGACCAAAAATTAAGAATACCAGAACCTGCTGGTACAGAGTGATTTCTGCCAACTTCACTACTCCCTGTGTGCAGTGGGTTTTAGAAGTTCTTATTAAATGACTGTTCTAAGAGCAGCTGGAGCATGAAATTCAGTAGTGAGGAGTTGATTTACTGTGTAGCTTTATATAACAGGCAGGTTATTTTAGCTTGGCCTCTGCAGCAGTGGTGAGGTTTTGCTTGCTGTGCTGCTGCCTGGGTTTAGAGAGTGAATCTTAGTAAAATCTGGAGTAAAAATAAGTAGTTTATTAAAGTAATACAGTCAAGCTGCTTTTGCCTTTAGAAGGCAACCTAAGTTTTAATTTTATTGGAGTGTTTTCCTGTCTTACAAAGCCAATGCTCACAGTACAGAAGGAGTAATGCTGGGAGTCTCTAAAGACAAGCATTAAGTTGCAGCCTCTGGAGTTGCAGGGAAAGATCCAGCTGGACAAGACACAAAATGGCAGAGGTCGAAGTCTCATTATTCTGGAGTATTTAATTGGAGCTTTGTAGGCACTTCCCTGTTGCTGCACAGCAAGCTGGCCTGGGCAGGCACCACGTGCCTTTTGTCTCCTCCCCTGCCTGGTGCTGCTTCCCCATGTCTGTCAGAAACCTCCCAAGACAAGGTTGTTACTGCCTTGCTCTCACCCTTCTTGCTCCCTGCTGGAGCTGTGCAGACCTCTCCTTTTATTTGTTATTCTGTAGATGCTCTTTCTGCCCTGCATCCTCTCAGTTTTACTTTCTAGCAAGGAAATGGTCTGGTAAGAGGCAATAATTATACAATATTTTGCAAAATCAAAGGGGTTTAGTAATTGTCCCTTTCATAATCTGACCCATAACATGAAAACAAACATTACTTCCTAAATTGACTTTTTTTTGGATAACAATTTATGGCACACTAAAGAATATAAGGCACAGCATGTAACAAAGCTGTTGGTCTGGTTTTTGTTCTTAAATGAATTACTGGTACAAGCTTTTAGAAGGAATTGAATTTCAAAACTGCTTATGTATGTATTTTTAATAGTGTACAAAATTAATGACATCAGAATGTGTATTCTAGGTATTTGTTCTGCATTTTTTAATTCCTCTGTTACCAGAAAATTTTCTACAGTAAATCAGCTCTTGATCCATCCACATAGTGCAAATTTGTTGGGTTTGAGTTCACATGTAAAGTACAGGTTGCATTTTCCAGCCCAGACAGAAAATTTTCTTCATGCTCAGAGGCAGAATGAAACTACCTTTTTTCCTCTTACTGTCTTCCCCCTTAAGTGTCAAATTTGTGATGTACACCAAACTCTGGGTTAAAACTGCATCTAGTGTAAAACTCAACATCTTGTCCTTGATTGTTAGATTTGTAAGATTAAAAGCTGCTGGACTCTAAAGTGTTGTCTGCCAACAAGTTGTTTGTGACAAGGAGCTTTAGATGTCCATGAATCCACTGCACAAAGGAAGTTCTTCAGCCTGAGAAACTATGTGGAAATAGTGAAAGTTGGTTTACAGCTTAAAACACTTCACTGAAATTCATTGGAGAAATGGATTTTCAGTCCTTTCTTACTAAAGAAAAAGGAAAACAAACATGCTAACCAACATTGAGTTAAAATACTGATTAGTACATTAAAATACCCTTTAGACCTTATTGTTCATTGTTCCAGCTTGATTTTGTAATGGAAACAAAAAAAATAAATACTGTGATGCTGCAGTAATTATATTCTAAATAGTTACTTGTGCACACACACAGGGCACAGGTAAATAGTTACACAGACAAGGGAAACCTGAATACTGTGAATTCCCAGTGAAGCAGATCCTCAGTCTGCTTGTAAAAATGGTGTTGGATGTCTTGCTGCTTGACTTAATACGAACTGCTACAAATGTTGGTGGATTCTTTCTCTCTTCTTGACAGGCAGGAAAACATGAAGCCATTGTAAAAAATGTACATGATCTTCTCGCAAAATTAGCTTGGGATTTCTCTCCTGAACAGCTTGATCACCTGTTCGATTGTTTTAAGGTAATTATGCATGTTTGGGCTGTATTCAGGAAGTGGGTTGTGAGGTTTCATGCAGATTTGTGGCTTTTTCAGTGTCTTACTTTCTACTTAATTTAGATACAGTCAGTTTTGGTGTGTTAGATTTATATACAGTCAGTTTGGGTGTGTTAGAAGACTTCTTGATGTGTAGCAACAGTCTGTAATATTTAACACTAGAAATGCTGTTCTTTAATGAGCACTCCTTGTGAGATTTTCAATTTACTTCCTGTCTAAAACAAAGGCTCGTTATGGTTGTTCAGTGGACGGTTTTGTTTTCTGTTCTGAACACTTTGGGGGAATGCACATCTGTGAAAGCCTGTAGTATTGAAGTTACTTTTAGCAATCCTGGGAGTATATAAAAATAAAACAAGACATTCAAACACCTGTTTTCATTTGCTTCAAATTAATAAGTGTTGGTGATTTAGTAAATTACGTTTTACTCCTGGCATTAGAGTAGGTTTTGTCAGGTTTACCAGGCAGTGCTACTTTTGATCTCTGAGTGAGGAGATCAAGGACTTCCGTTCCCCACTCGCAGCTTCCTCTTTATCATGGAATCATTTTTCTCTGTTCAGCACACAGACAGAATGAAACAGTCCCAGGAAGATAAAGTTGAATGTTTATAAACATCTAATGATTTGATTGAAATCAGAAAACAACTGGATTCCAAAAGTTTAGTTACTCATGGGTTTTTTATGTACAGCATTTAACATTGGCAGCTTCCAGTGGTGGTGCTCTCTGGTTTGTTTTGCTGTTTCACTTCTGGGACATGATCTGCTGTACCAGAGAATGCAAGCCAGCTTTGCAGACTCTGTGTTCTGGTTTTAGATGAATACATTATAGGTATATGTTGGCTTACCTGCATTTGTGCTCTCCTAATGGGGTTCTGTAGATTGGTGAATATGAGTCTAATGCTCAGCAGTTCAGATACTAAACTCAGTGCTCAGAAATTCTTTGTATAAATTCTTCTGTCTGATCTTGAGAGGCAGATACAAAGTGATGCTACATTTAAAACTCAGAGTTTAATTCAGAGGAGGTGTTTCAGTCAGATTCAGAGGCACAAGTGGTAATAAAATTTTACCCATGTAATCAAGTGATTATAGGTCATTTAAGAAGTCTTGTAAGAATAAGCACATGAGTTCTGTGAAAGCATTTGCAAGACACAGCTGAGTCCACTCTTATTTTGACTGTTGATGAGCTTGTCAATGGTAATGTTAACTTTTACAAACACAACTATGATCTTTAAACAAAGACCTACCTTTTTTAACCCTCAGTTTAAATACACTTCAGTTGTAAATACTAGCAGAGATCTTCAGTTCTGTCTGGCTTATGTATTGCTCTAATGTGCTACTTCGTGAAAGAAGTGAATGTGAAAGTTCCTTGTGTAGTTCCATCACTTTTTTGTTGCATCATTTGTTAATGGTGCAGGTTATGTGTGGAATGTAAAAAAAGACTGTTGTAATATTTTTTTAAATACTTTCTTAGGCAAGTTGGACGAATGCAAGCAAGAAACAGCGTGAGAAGCTGCTGGAGTTAATTCGTCGCCTTGCAGAGGATGACAAGGATGGTGTCATGGCACACAAAGTGCTGAACCTCCTGTGGAATTTGGCTCACAGTGATGATGTGCCAGTTGATATCATGGACCAGGCTCTTAGTGCCCATATTAAGATCTTGGATTACAGCTGTTCACAGGTGAGGAATCTGGTGTGTTCTACTGTGAAAGAAATCAGAGTTTCATTCTGTTCCCCATGGAAAATTGAAGGGATTTGGTAAATTAATGGAAGTGTTCATTATAGATTTCTATTACTCTACCAGCATCCTGATACTTTTAAAATGTTATGGGATGTATTTTAATTAACACAGTGCATGCTTTGACTGGAGAGAGTGAAAGTGATCAGTTGCCTGTCTCGTTCCAGTTGTCATGCACAGATTGTAGTGAGCACAGTGGGAGAACTGGAAAAGGGCTATACCAGAGTAAATAGGGAGAAAGGAAAAGCCTCCCCCAGCTGTTTCCCAAACTGCATTATACTGATTTGGTTTGGTGGGGTTTTTTTCCAGTAAGTCCTTATTAGTGAGTAGAAATAAATGAAAGAAGAGCAAGCAAATTATTTAAACACTTGTTAAATGAGTAATGAGTGCTGGAAGGTGGGGGGGTTTGTAACACACTGGTGGCTGCTGCCAGCATGTCCTGCTGCTCAGGCACTTCCCTTGTGCTCTTGTGCCTCAGAAACTCAGGTGATGGAGGATTGGTTTGGCTTTGTATGTTTGTCCTATGTTGGAAACAAATTAAGGGAATCACGATAGTTCTGCCATGTACTTGATCTTGATTGTAAACTGGTGTTCTCTAAGGATCGGGATACACAAAAGATCCAGTGGATCGATCGTTTTATAGAAGAACTTCGCACAAACGACAAATGGGTCATTCCTGCACTCAAACAAATTAGAGAGATTTGCAGTTTGTTTGGTGAAGCACCACAGAACTTGAGGTAAGAATGGAATGCAAATAAAATTTCGTCTGTTAAAAGTTGGATGGGTTGGAATGAGGCAAATTTGATTTTTTTTTTTTTTTTTTTTTTTTTTTTTACAAGAGGTCAGGAAAATTTAGGTAAAACCATAACCTGTGCTGGAAAATGCTCTTCAGTTTGTTTTAGTGTGTATAATTACTCCCTAAAAATTCAGACACCTAAATTCAGTAACAGACCATTAACTACTTCTTCAAACATGCTTTTATTAATTTTTATTGTAGTGGTCTAGTGGAAAATCTGAGTTTGTTTTTCTGTTATTCGTGGACTTCCCTGTCTAACAATGGAATTAGTGGAATTACTGTGAATATATTGTCTGTTTGGATGTGTGCACATGCATAAACACAAACACCCATCCCTGTTTTTTGATGACAAATCCATGCAGATCATCTAGTTTATATACATGAAATCAAAAGTGACATTTTGGTCTAGGAAAAATACTGATTTTTCTCTCCTGAATGGAATATATTAGAAATGTTTAGGATTTGTTTTATTAGGGGAGGGGGTTTGCTTGTTTTATGGGGGTTCATTTGATGTTTGTCTCTAAAAGGAAGAAAAAATGAAAAGCCTTTGTCTGTTTGAACTTGTTGAAGCACAAATGCTTGTTTTAATTATTTTAAATGTCATCCCACAAGACAAATTGCTTAGGTTCTGTGCTCATAACACTATTTTTATCCACATCAGAATTTTTACAGACTTCAGAAAAATACTGTTTGCTTATCAGTGTTGCACAATTGCCTTGTTTTAATTCTTGAGCACAGATAAACTATTCAAATCAATGTTGCCGTTACGGTTGGCCTACAAGGAGGATCAAGTCAGGGAAAGTGGAGGAAAACAAGGCTCAGTCTGCACAACACTATCTTCTTGCTGATACCATTTTCAGGAGTTGTGATAATACTGCATTCCTGGCTTTTGGAGTTTTCTTTATTCATTTAGATGGCAACATATTTTTCATTGCATTTTAGTCCTTTACACTTTCACATTAATGATTGCTTGAGTTTTATCCAACAAGGTCACAGAGTTACCTGATAATTAGCAGAAAAGTCTGGGGTTTGTGTCTTGGAGTCCTTAACCCTTTTCATGCTGTAAGATCAGGCAAATCAAGCTACCTGGTTGTTCAGAGTAATTGTTCAATTTGGATGCTTTTAAAATAATGCCTTAACAAACATGCTTTGCTTCAAGAAATTATTGAAGCCGAGCTCATTCAAGGCACTGATTTAGGTTTCTGCTCTGCAGTAATCTTTGGAGAAACCAAATTCCTTTATCATTGTGGCAGTGCAGATTTCCTGTATGGTCTGTGTACAGTTATATGGCTTGAATGTCCCTCTTCCTTGTTTATCAGACCGTCTCTTCCTCAGATTTCCAGGCAGTCTGCACTGCAGTATGTAACAACACCTCATATTTATGCAGGATTTGAAAACAAATATGGCAGGAAAGTCAACTTTGAATTGAACCTTTTAATCAAGGGACTTACTAAGACCTCTTCCTGTGGAGAATGCTTTGTTAGCAAGATCCTGTTGAGGGTGGTTTTTTGGTCAGGTGGTGTTACTGCCCAGATGGCAGGGAAACCTACTGAGTGAAAACATCATTTTGGAATAATCCATGACTTTCCAGTCCTCTTAGTTTTCTGATAACTCTTATTATTGATACAGTTTGGAAATTGCAATGCATGCATCCCATACCTGTTCTCTCAGCTTACCTTATCTGACTTAAAACTTTAATGCCTGACATCCTTTTAGATTTTGCATCAAAAATAGGTCAAAACAGGTGTTTGTGACAACTGTCTCAAAAAATGTCACAGAGCTTTCTGTCTGCAACACAAATCCCCACATTCTTTATGCTCCTCTTTTGGCTTCAGTTGATTGGTACTGGCAGTGAAAAGTTAATGCAGAACAGCAAAGGCTGCTGATTCTTTGCAAAAATAAATAAAAATTATCTTATGCCATTGGCACTGTAGAAATTAATTTGAGAGGGAGGTTTTAATCGTTGCTAGTTATTCATGCAGTTGAACAAAGTTGCTTATACAGTTGATTTGGCAAAAGTTTGGCTCCCTGACCACAGAGAAATGCTACATGTTTTGGAATGTTCAGCTTAACCAGAATTACAACAGAAAATAATTCTTAGGTAAGTGCAGGGACTCTTACAGATGCAAGGATGCATATCAATACTAAGGAAGAGCCTTTTACTCAACATACTGACCTTTAGTGTACAGATAATTAATCATTGTCTTAATTTTCTCTGTGTTGGCTGAGGGAGGTAGAACCTCCTGTAGACCAGTGTCAAGCACTTTGGGTTGACCTGTATGTACTCAAGCAGTAGAAGATCCATGTCCTAAATTTCTTGCCCAGAAAAAGTAACTAAGCAGTGAGAGTTCAGGGGGTTTGTTAGTGCTTTAAGGCAACTGTGACGCTTCAAGTCACTTTTTAGCCTAAGTAGTAGAATTTGCTGGCATTGGTCCCTGCTGTTTGGATTTTTAATGTCTGCACTTTTTTATTGGTACGTGGCATTCATTCATTCATTCAGCACAACTCTCATCTTGGGAGGCTGAGTTACATGTACAGTATTATGTTGGGCAAGTTATATGTGCAGATAAATAGTTTTTCAAATCCATTTAAATTAAGTAGATTGGAATTTCACCCATGTCAATTTGCCAGTATTTTTCTAGCAGATAAACATTCTGGCTATGAAATGTCCTTTTTCATATTTCCAAAATACTTTGTCATCCATTTTAAAATGCTTTTTTTTCTTTTGCTACATTGGCTTTTGGTATCCATTTAGTAGAAACATGAAAATATGAGTTTTGCTATTAGCTTCAATTTTTCATTAATGAGTGTGTAGTAACTGATGTGTATTAATATTAAACATTAAAGTAATGTGTTCTAATTGCAACATCATCATATAGTGTAACACTAGAAACTTTGGGAAAATTTTAGTTGCATGTGGAATTTAATACTAGAAAACATGATAGATCTTGTCAGATCAGCTTTTTTTCCTGTACCAAAATGCAGTTATTTTCCCTTTGACTCAATCAAAATAACATCTCAAATGTTGCTCACAAACACTGTGTAACAGTTCACAACTCAGAGGTGCTAAGTCCAGTTACTACAGTTATTCAACTTTTAGAAGTAGTTGCTGGCCAGTCTGTGTGCAAATTTACTGTTTGTGCGTGTGGTTGAGAAAGGATAGAAGTAAAAATACCTAACACAGAACATTGTGGTCTCCTGCTGATAAAGCTTTCATTTGTCTGCACTTTGCAAGATTGATACAAATGCATAATTTTGTAAGTATAAATATGCACTCCAATATTTAATTCTGCCAACCCCCCCCATCTTACTTCTGTTTGTTCCTTTAGTTGTTTCATCCTATGTATTTCCCAAGTAGTCAATGTTCTTATTTACTGTTACCCTTTGTGATTGCAGCTCTGTCCAGAGGCAACATCTTGGGTAACTGCTAAAATAGGGACCTCAGTCTTTTGCTGAGTTTGCTGCTGGTTTATTCTGAGTAAGGAGGGTTGGTGGAGATGGACTGAAGCACAATTGGAAAGTTTCTTAAAGTGAAAACAAATTGTTCTCTCTCAGTATATGAAGTCCTCTATGTTTTTTCTTTCATGCTTCCATCCACTTTGTTTTCTCTCTCTGACAAATGTCTTAGTCTTTTGGTTTTTTAAATACAATTTGTGATTTAAGTGCCCCTTTCATACTGTTTTAGAAAATTCTGCATATTGTGGAATTTAATCTTCTGAAGACCACAGTGCTTAGCAGGGCAAATTCTGTTGGTTGCAAATAAAAAATTATTTACAGGGTGTTGATGGCTTCTCTCTTAAGCCCAGACTGACACCGATCTTTGGCCCAGTGAGTCAGTTTATCAGTTGTTACATCTACAGTGAGATGCAGTTCTCATCTGCAAGATCATTGTCTGCTGATGCTGGAACTGGGATTTCTTGCCTTCCCCACTGTTCTCTAAAAGTGTGGCAATGCTGTGGAGTGCTGTGGGTCATACAGTACAGAGACCCTGTTTCCTAGGGAGGATGGGGATTCCTACCTGTAATCCATGCAGTTAATTCCAGGGTCTGCTTTTTGAAGTGTTGAAGCAAAGGAGAACAATTCTGAAATGACATTTTTATTTCCTCAGAGCAGGCTGTGGGATCAGCTGAATGCTAAGAGAGTCAGCAACAGGACAAGGGGGCACGGGCTGAAGCTCTGCCAGGGGAAATTTAAGTTGGAGATCAGGAAAAAATTCTTTGCAGAGAGAGTGCTCAGGCATTGGAATGGGCTGCCCAGAGAGGGGGTGGATTCCCCATCCCTGGAGGATTTTAACCTGAGCTTGGCCATGGCACTGAGTGCCATGATGTGGTAAAGGGACTGGAGTTGGCCCAAGGGTTGGACTTGATGATCTCAGAGGTCTTTTCCAACCCAATCCATTCTATGATTCTAATGAGGAATGCCACTCTTCCCCCCTGACACCCACTTGCTTTCTTTTTTCTGTGTGCCATGGAAGAGCAGCTCTAGTTTGCCTTGTTTGTGCAGTCAGTGCTCTGATCAACAGCTGTGGCAGTTGAGACATTTTGAGTCCTACAGAGATGATGAGTCCCCAGGTTCTAGAACTCAGTCATGTTCATGGCTTGTGGGTCCTGGACCCAAGCTCTGTGTTTTCTTTTGCAGTTTACTTTTGTAATCTATGTAAGTCTGGTGTTGTTTAAGAGCAGCATTTTTCATCAGGTCTTGAATTTATAATTTAATCATTTATTTTCTTGGACTTTTCTGGATTTGTTTGGCTGTGTGCTTTGTGTAAGTGCTTTTCCTGTTTGTACCAACATTTTTTCAGATAGATATTGTTATATAAAAGGCAATACTGTTTGCAGGTTTTTTTAAGTGTTGAAATAATTTTTGTGATTATTGGCTAGTGTTCTTTCACTGTGGTCTCGAGTTTTACCTAGTGTTTTAGTATTAAATATAGAAAAGAATATCAGATGGCTGAGGAAGAAACTGAGTATGTGTGTTGTAGTTATACAGCAGTTGAGGGTCTCTGTCATTACTGTGCACCCTGTGGGCAGGTATTTCTGTTCTGTCGTGGTGCAGATATTCCCCCTCCAGCAGAATGCAGTTGGTTATTTTTCATACATATTTTAACTGTGTAATCCTCACAAATTTGCTGCTTTTAGTAACTTGCAAGTGCTGTTGGTACATCAGAAGAAAACTTAGGATTTCTATTCACAATCTGTTAGGAACTTGCATCAAAGATTATTTTCTTCAGTTGATCTCTGGACTGTGAGGTGCAAGACTTCTCTGATTTGCTGTAACACTTGTGTTTTCATTTCAGTCAAACTCAGCGAAGTCCCCACGTGTTTTACCGACATGACTTAATCAATCAACTGCAGCACAATCACGCCCTGGTTACGTTGGTTGCAGAAAATCTCTCTGCCTATATGGAAAGCATGAGGCAGTATGCTAAAGGTAGGTTTTTAGCAAAAAAATTGCTTCATGGAGTGTATGAAAACTTGAGCTGAAAATGGAATTAAAAGCAAATTCCCATAATAAAATAACTGTGAAGTTTATTTGTTTCATTTTCAAGGGGGGGTTGATGGCCTTTGGGATGTCTGATTGGGTAAGAAAATCTTAAAATCCTATTTTTTCCTTTTTTTTTTTTTGTTTTTATGATTGAAAATGTGTGTTTATAGCAGAATATGAGGAAGTGGCAGCTCTCATTTATCTGTGGGTTGATAAATATCTTTCTGCCCTACTTGGGTTAGGCCAGGGTAGTTATTTTTGTGGGAAATCATAGTAGTAAAACTTCTAGTTTGGAATTTTTGAAGACTCCTTTGAGAAGTTTCTTTAATTACCTCTATTTGAAGCCAATATTTGGAATTTGTCAGGGAGAAGGACTTCAATCTGTAGGGATACCATTTCTTTTTACTGGGAAACTCCCATTTCTGTTCAGTCTTTTTCTCACTGCAGTTGTTACTGGAAGCATTTTGGCAGCATATTGTGTTAGTATTTATATATTTAGGCTAAACTCAGCCCTTTGCTGAATTTACCCTCTTGACTGGATTAACTTTTCCACTGAGGCAGAAGCGTGGAAGTGAAGGCAGACCAGGAAACTCCTTGTTACACTGGGCTACAGTATTTTAGTATAAAATTAAGCCAACAGAAGTGAAAGGAAGAGATTGATGCCCCTGTTCCCCATCACTGACTGTACTGACTGGAACCAGGGACTGTTCTGCCCTGGCATCAGAACACCTGCCAGCCTTTCAGTTGCACATCAAGTGTGACACAGGATGTTGTGATTTCAGTGAGGATTGTCCAGAGAGGATGAGATACTTGTGTATTCTAAAGTTTGTATCTTACAACACTTGGGAAGGTTGCCTAGACACCTTTAATTTTGGAGTACTCAATATATATATTTTATATAAAAGATATCCAAAATGCATCCTTGAGGACTTGTGTGGATTTTGGTGCTCTGTGAAGGTGATCTCTTCAGCCAAGTGTAAGTCAGTGAGAAGGACATTTGGTTAAAGCTGCACACTGCAAATACATTCTCTGATCAGGAATACAAGGGGGTATTACCCTAATTTAAGTTCTTTAATTAATGATGGCATTGCACTAATTAAGGTTAAAATATGTCTTGGGTTGAGCTGGCAAAATGCCAACTGCCCAACGCAGAGTGTTAGAGCCTCCCTCTCTCTGCCGAGACAAGGGAGAAAGGAAAAAAAACTTCAAAACAGGTTAAACTAATTATATATATTTATACAGAAATGAGAAAATTAAAGGAAACTACAATATAACACACCCACAAGTTAGAAATAACAAGAAATAACTCCCCACTCCCCACGGAACACAAATCCCACCATTCTAACTACAAATCGCTCCAGAGAACTCAGTCCCCAGAGAGACAGACTTAGGCAGAAAGAGATAACACGATGGTGAGCTGGTGCTCTGGGCCTGGGCCTCCCATCCCTCCTGGGACAGCACAGTGTGTCCTGCTGGGACCACAGCTGGAGGGAACTGACCAAGCCACTCTCACACCGGCTCTTACACTTTGAGATGATGTTGGAATATGGTGTGGAATACCCTTGGCCAGTAGTAGTCAGCTGTCAGCCAGCCCAGCCCAGCTCAAGTCAGCTGGCAGTCTCAGGCCTAGTCTGGACTCTGAAGTGTAAGTTTAGACCTACCCAGCTAAACCCATAACAAAATAATACTAAATTATTTGGTCTGTTCTTAAACCGTACTGTCTTAGGCTTAGTCTCCACAGAATGGTGGAATGGAACAAGTGTTAGTCATGTGACTCCTGTAGGCTGTTGGAGGGCTCTCTAACCTTGCTAACATGATGCAAAAATGCCATTTATTTGCAATGAGCTTCATATTTTAACTATATTGATATGTTATAGCTTGTGATTCTGTTTTTCTTTCTCTTGAACTTTGGCCAGCTGTGAAATGGGGGGTTTGGCCTCAGTGTTTGGCAGGAAACATTACCAGCAGCTGTTTAATTCTAATGCAGTGCTGCCTTTGCCCAAAAATACCTACACACACTGTTGGTGTGTGAACTTTTTTTGATTAATTTCAGCCACATCCCATTGCCCTGCCCCTCCCCAGCTGTAATGACTCAGTTAAGTAGGAATATGAACATCTTCAGTGTGATAGGAATTACATGTGTGTAAAGGGTTTAAATTTAATCTACTTACAAAGCAATTAAATTGTGCTTTCTTGAGACAAAGCCACTGCAGAACTTCCCATTTGCATCAGAGAACAAAACCAGATGAATAATAGCTTGGATTTTTTTTATTAGATACTTTATTACATTATTGAGGGCAACCAGAAAATACCTCCTAATGTTCCAGATACTGTAGGAACACTGTAAGACACAGTTCCTGTCCAAAACTCCTCAATTTTCAGCTTTATATACTAAATAGAGCAGAACATGGAGCACTGTGAAGTTTGTCTTCTATGCTTTTGTGGAGGAGGAGAAAATATGCCAGGGGGGCATATAAAAGAAAGGGAATAAATGAAAGGAGAAGAAAGGAGATTATGTATGTGAGGACAGAAAGAACTGGAAGCTGTGGAATGAAGCTTGGCTGGAGAAGGTGAATAAGACAGGGAGAAAATTCAAGGCAGATACCCAGACAGCACAGGTCAAACAAATGCCATAGAAATAAAAAAATCCAGTTGTCAACAGATCTCTTTGTCAGTTAACACTGCAATGATTGTGTAGTTTTGGATATTTTAAAATGAGTTTTGAATTTGTCATATTTTTGTTTTCTTTGAAGGTTTCTGTAGTTGTATTCTGTAGTAGAGAGTAGTGTTCCTATTCCCCTCCTACTGGCTAATGCAGAGTATTTTCTATGATAATCCCTTTTATATGTTAAAGAGATGCCTAATCTGTTTCTGAATTTTTTCCACACTTTATTGTTTTCCCTCCTGCTGAACTCGCCCTTTCCTCCAAGGCTGAAAAGTCTTCATGAGATGAGACAACTGCTGTTGCATTCTGTAGTCCTGAAGGAGGCCACAGTTTCGTATTTTTGATGATTTATCAAAGACCTTTTGACAATTTTGAAAGATTGCCAGTCAGTTCTCCTTTATCTTGTGTTTTTCTGAAGTAATAAAAAAATCCAGTGTTGATGAAATGTCATTATTGTAGAAATTGTGCCGTATGATCTTCCATGTGTGTTTATCACTAACTAGACTTAAATTTTCAACCAGTCACTTTTTGATCCATAATTTCTCTGTTCATTCTTATGCTCCAGTATGTAAAAAGAATTTTTAAGAAGATCACACTTGGACTTGCTGTGGAATTCACAGATTAGAAAATAAATCTGGCAGATGCAGAAAGAATCTGATACAGAGAATATTTAGGGAAAGAGAATTTTTTGTAATTCAGAGTGTTCCAGAATTCTGAAGTGCATCCATTGGGCCTTTGGGCAACCGGCTGCCTTCGAACACTTGAGTTCTTCTGTCACTGCCAGTGTTGATGTTGTGTCTGTGAATTAAACTCCAGGCAGGAAAAAAATCCCAAATAGTGGAAACAGCACCACCATCCACTCAAAAAAAGAAAAACAAAAAACCCACCCAGAACCCCTAACACTTCAAGTAATTAGTTTTAATTTCTCTGAAATATGCTTATCTACTCTAATTGTTTCTTATTCTTGGAACACAGCAAATTTTACCAATTTTCTACTTGTAATACTAAAAGCTTTTTTGTTTGGCTACCTTTGAGGGTTTTCTTTTCCTGTTTCTTCTTTCGATAATTGCTCATTTATGATTAATTCATTAGTGTTATAATTTAAAATTCTGAAGGATTTTTAGTGAACATGTCTCCAGTTTTGCAGACATCAGTTAACTACTTGTCTTCTGTTTCCCCTTTTGTTTTATTTTTAAGATAAGGGACCTTCTAAAAGTGCATATAGGGAGCAATGTGACAATTATTTTTCTCTTAGTTTTGCACTTCAGCTGTTAGTCTGGTTTGGTTTGGATGTTTTTCCCCTCCCTGATATATAATAAGTTACTGATTCTCAACTCTGAAGATAAATTCTAGTATTAGTCTTGCTGTTTTCATGGCACAGTCTGTCATTGCTGGGCCATCTTAGCTAAAGGCAACCTGTACACTTCTGCAAATAAGAAACAGCATTAATTAGTACATAATGGACCTGTCCTGATGAACATGTGTCATGATGAACTAGTGCTAGTACAGATGAAGGCAGTGCATGTAGAGATCTAGATGGTATCTCTTTAATTAAAAAAACCCAAACAACTAAACATGCACCAAACAAAACCACACTAAAGCCTGTGTTGTGTGAGGCAAAGTATTATACTGAGATTTGACAAAATGCAGGTAAAAGTTTGACTTTCTGACTTATTGCCCTGCATTCAAATTACTTGTTTCAAGCTTGTCAGAATTGCAGGCATTTGGGTCTTGTATTTGAAAACTTGCAGTAGATAAAGTTGTCTTACATTTTCTTCCTCTGAGTGATGTCATGTACATAACTGCTTATAAAGGTGTTAAAGAAATGGAGTAATTAATTCCTCTGGAGAGGAAGAAGCCTAAAAATGGAAAACAAATCTTGGAAAAGATGCTCTGTAACAAAACTAAAGCAGAAACCCCCAACAGATAATCTGAATTATATGCTTGGTATAGTTTCATTTCTAGCTGACTTCTAACTTCAAACTAACTACTTAAAGTTAGGAAAAATTGACTTGAATAAATAGAATGCAGGATCTTAATTTTTCTGTAATACTTTGATTATACTGAACAATAGGCACATGTATCTACACATAATGATTTAATCAACAATCAAAGTACAGTCTTTGCCTGTACTCATTTTAATTTAGGATGAAATATTAACTGGTAGTAGTTTGGTGAAAACCTTACTGAAAATTTACTGGGTTTTGAGTGATTTTGATTATATTCAGAATAACAAGTCGTCAAGTACATCCTGTCCTGTGGAGTCAGCATTCCTTTTCTGAATGTCTTGTCTGATAAAACTTTCTTTTTGCAGAGCATGGGGAGTATGATCCTCAAACTGTGAGACCAGGAAGCAGATACAGCCACGTGCAGGAGGTGCAGGAACGACTTAACTTCTTACGGTGAGTTTGAACTTGAACGTTTGTTCCACCCTTTGCATTTCTTTTTCTTCTACAGCTTTAAGTTGTTATGTTAACTTCTTTCAAAAATCAGATGCAAAATTATACTCAATGTTTTTTGTTTGGTTTGTTGGTTTGGTTTTTTTTGTTTTCCCCAGAGGGCTTCAATGCTACTGTTGGAATATTCAAATGAGGTTTATTGGCATTTTTGCCGTACAGGGCTCTCATTCTGCACTAAGAGTTGTATGTTTTTTCCTGTCTGTGTGCAGAACCTGCTGACTGGAATATAATGTGCAGGTGGATACAGTCACATCCCTGTTGGGGTAACTCGGCTAAAAGTTTAAAATACTCCAAACAGGAGTCTGGCCACGTGTCCTTACTTGTTGTACCACACCAGATTTAAATCCATGATCAGAACTTACATGTAGTTCTGTCAGTCACTGATGTTGGACTGTCAGCAACTGAGCCCTAGAAAGAGAGTGGAATAAAAGTGTTTGGATGACTTTTGGCCAGCTGCTGTTTGAGTAAAATAAGAAAACAAAGGATCCCTGCTCATCATTAGAGCTGCAGTGTGGTGGTGCTTTGTCTTAGTTGTTTCTAACCTTTTTTTGACAAGTAAAAATACTTGAACTGTCAAGTTCTGAAGTCTTCTTTGCTTGTTCTCTAAGGGAGACTTTTTTTTTCCTTTTAAAAAATTTACCAAGAATTCCTCTAAATTAAACTTGAGTGTTAAATGTTTAATGAAATTATAGAATAGCATATGGATAGACTTAATTTGTCTTTCCTGCATGTTAAAAATGGTAACTTCTTTAGATTTAAGTTCACTTCTTGTTAGTGTACAGAAATTTATGAAGTCTCATGGCTGTCAGTGTAGAATATGTAGCAATTTCTGAAAAGCAGTGCAGTAACTTAGTACCTGATTTCTTTTACATAGAAATGATTTTGAATCAGAAAAATTACTCTAAAGAACATTATCATTTGTTCCTCCTGACACATCTTCAGTGTTAGCTCTCAGAATTGAAGTTCTTAATTCTTTCTAAATAATGTAACAGAAATTAAAAACTTGATTAAATAAAGGGAAAAATTTCCAGTTCATTGACTTTATTCTGTAGACTTGATACCATTTTTGCAATTTTGCTAAAGCAAGTGTTAAAACACAGTGAATGGTTGGAGAATTAATTCATTCTCTTATGTTGTGACCTGACTTTTAAACGAAATAGTTTACATTAGGAGATGTGCATTTCTTTGAGTGTAAAATGTAAACAGTCCTTGGTATTTTTGTGTAAGACATTTTTTGCTGAATTTGAATCTTTTTTTGTTTGGAATATGAGATCTTGATCCATTCAAACTTACTAAGAAATCATGGTGCTAATTATGAGTAGACTGATGGTGTAAATAATATTTTCATGGTCATACTTACTACATAAATAATGTGCATATTCACCTTTGTGCCTGTGCTTTTTACTGCATTGTAACTGGATGTCTATTAGACAGTGCTGTTAATTGTCTCTCTGTTTTGCTCAAGATTTTTGTTGAAGGATGGTCAGCTGTGGCTCTGTGCCCCTCAGGCGAAGCAGATATGGAAGTGTTTAGCTGAGAATGCGGTTTATCTTTGTGATCGCGAAGCCTGTTTTAAATGGTATTCCAAACTAATGGGGGATGAACCAGACTTAGACCCTGACATTAATAAGGACTTCTTTGAAAATAATGTGCTTCAGCTGGATCCTTCCCTATTAACAGAAAATGGAATGAAATGTTTTGAACGTTTCTTCAAAGCTGTGAACTGTCGAGAAGGAAAGCTTGTAGCAAAGAGACGAGCCTATATGATGGATGATCTGGAATTAATAGGATTAGACTACCTTTGGAGGGTGAGTTAATTGGAGGAAATACCTGAAGGGTTAACTGCTGAATCTTTTTTAGCCTCTTAATGTTTCTAGGAATGTGTAATTTTTTACTGAAATTACAAAAATCTCCTTTTTTCAAAGTAAGTGCATGTCTTTTGACTCCACTGTCTTCCCAGCAAGTGTGCAAGCTGGTGACTTTGCAGGCTGGTATTTAATGGAAACGTAAGTAATTGTATGTATGCACATGAAACTAAAAATTTGCCTGTAATGAATGCTGAAGAAGAAAGGATTATTCCTGGTGACTTACCTGCAGATTTCTCTTTCTTGCACATTGTAATGAAACTTCTGTTTCTTGCCCTTCATAAGATACTTTATGGCATTCCTTGTAGTGTGATGAACTGGGGTGATTCTGCATTAGACCAAGTGACTGCTAGTGTAGTTCCTTCTCTTTGCCTAAAACTAGTGGCTGTCAAGGATCTATGGATTATATATAGTCACCTATTCTATACATATGAAATCTTCCTTTTCAATAGGAAGGTTGTTGCTTTTTGAGACTTGCCAAATCTGTTGGTGTAAAACATTGGTATCTAATCTGTTGCATAATTTTTTCAGAATGTTTCTAGTTCCCAAGAGCTGCATTAAAACCCACAGTGGTGCTCTGTGGCATGATTATCATGGCTTTGTTTCTGTAAAACATGTACAGCAGCAGCCTGCAGTAATTTTGGCTGTGCCTTTTTCAAGGGTTGGGTGTTGTAATCCTGGTGATAATAATTAAAACCAAGGTAGTAGATCACATTGTTAATACAGATAAATTCACACAGTTTGTGAACAGATTGCCCACATGATGATAGCATGTTTTAATGTGGGGAATCAACACACTCAGATCAGTGTGACAAAACTCATTAAGCTTCAGCTCAGTGTCCTGCAGGGGATGTCTTTAAAACCTGCTTTCAGACCTGGTGACTAGTAGTTAAAATTTAGATTATGAGGTTAGAATCAGAGTTCACTTACCTGTCCCCCTTCCACCCACTCACAGCCATTTAAATACTTGAAAATTCTGTTTGCTGATGCATCTGAAAAAATAGTTGTCTTATTCTCTGAAGCTTGAGAAAATGGGAATATTATGTGAAGATGAATATATCACTACTTTGGTTCTGTTTATAAAACATCAGCTTTTTTTTGTCTCTGAACTGCTTTAAAACTAGTTAATTCTTAACCATGACTTTGGTGTAAGTTGTGTTATTTTTTGTATCTAAGCATTTTAGTCACTTTTGTCTCATAAAATCATTATACATACTGCTGTGTCAAGAATACTTATGTAGTAGTTTTGTTTTTAAATTTTATACCAGCAAGTTTTAAGATTTCTAATGTGTTTTTTTTTTATTACTATGCTAGGTTGTGATTCAGGGAAATGATGACATCGCCAACAGAGCAATAGACCTTCTTAAAGAGATCTATACCAATCTTGGCCCAAGGTTGCAAGTTAATCAGGTAAAAACAAAGCAACAAGAAGTCTGAAACATGATAGAAAAATAGTAATAAAATTCAATTGGGTGATATTTTTATGGTTGAAAGATTTGAAAACAGAGAATAGTTTTCAAGTTTTGCAGAGTGCACTCCTGAGTCCAGCCATATCAGGTCCTGGCCAGATGCAGAATTAAAGAGTTTTTTCTCCGATTTGCAGACTGAGCTCCGATAAATTTTTTTGTAATACTTTTGTCTGTTGTATTTGATCTGTGTACTCAGAAAACAATTTATGTCATATACCTAGGAAAGCCTTTTGTGGAACTCCCAATTGAGGCACTTATTTGTACCAGCACGTTCACTGACTGGGTCTGTGGAGTGTTGTCACAAGCCAATGTAATCTCTTTTTTCTGTCATGTCCCTTACGAAGGGTCACAGAGTTTCCACATATAATGGTCAAGCAGAGTTCTAGCCAATCAGAGATTATCTCCCTGTGTTAATATTTGCTGGGAGCTGTGTTTCAGTGGGCAGAGAAGAGGTGCTGGGTTTCTGTGAGGTTACAAGGGATGTCATCCAAGGGTCCTTGGCAGACTTGAGGTGGGCCCGTGGGAACCTTGGGAAGCTGGATAAAGCCAAGCACAAGGTCCTGCACTGCATGTGGGTTGGAGCAATCCCAGGCACAAATACAGGCTGGGAGGAGAATGACTGAGAGCAGCTCCAAGGAGAAGGGCTTGGGGGACAGGAGCTCAACATGTTGATGTGCACTCACTGCTCAGAAAGCCAAACGTGTCCTGGGCCACATCCAAGGCAGCGTCAACAGCAAGGCTGAGGGGGATCTGCCCCTCTGCTGTGCTCTCATGAGACCCCACGTGGAGTGCTGCATCCAGCCCTTGAGCCCCCAGCATAGGAAGGACGTGTGTCTGTTGGAGTGAGGTCAGAGGAGACCACAAAGATGATTTGGGGCTGGAGTGTCTCTCCTGTGAAGACAAGCTGAGAGAGCTGGAGTGTTCAGCCTGCAGAAGAGAAGGCTCTGGGGAGACCTTACAGCACCTCCAGTACCAGGAGGGGAGTTGCTACAGCTGCCACTGTATTGAATCCAGCTCAAAATCCATTTCTGAGTTTATGCAGGAAGTTGGTGTATCTGGAACTTGGTGTGTGGTTTTGGAGGCTGGGGCAGGCTGGTTGTTCTAGGGGTCTGCAAACAGTCTGTTCAGTCTTACTGTTGAGTAAGTTAACCTGTACTGGATTGTCACCTAGAGGTTCATTAACAGTCAGAAAATGATGACATGAAAGTCCAGTTTAGTGTTCTCAGTCCAAATTGTCACTTTTTCTATGTACACACATGTTGGCACTGCACAGTTACAGCTGCTCATGGCATGCAAGACTGTTGAGGCCACAGTAAATTAGAGCTATTTTATCAATGGGAGTTGATTTAGTTAAATGGTTTGCTTTGGGGGATTTTTTTACTTCTACCATTGGATTATCCTTCTGAAAAGATGGGTTTTAATATTTCTTGTAATTGCACCAATTTCTTAATGTAATTAGGTAGTGATTCATGAAGACTTCATTCAATCCTGTTTCGACCGTCTAAAAGCCTCCTATGATACTTTGTGTGTGTTGGATGGAGATAAGGACAGTATCAACTGTGCAAGACAGGAGGCCATACGGATGGTGAGAGTGCTGACTGTCTTAAGAGAATATATAAATGAATGTGACAGTGATTACCATGAAGAGAGAACTATTCTGCCTATGTCAAGGTATGTGTGAAAAAGCAGTATTGTGACTTTGATTTCTGTTAAATTAAAACATTACTAACAGATTTGTGATTATTTCACTCTAAAGGCTTTCTCATCAGGGAAGGTGTTTGCAGAGTTTCAGAGTTCCATTTTTGTTGCTAATACATGAAACTGTATTTAAAAAAAATAATTTGAAAGATCAGGCAAATACAGGTACATATGAAAGGGACAGCAGATCTGAAAATAAAGCTGCTATCCTGGTGATTTTTTTCTGTAACCAGCACAATGTACCTTGAGGCTTGATTGTTTTGGATATAGTTCTTTTTTTCAGATAATTACTTAAAAGCAATACCGACCATTCTTTATGTTATTAGCATGGTTAAAGCTTTGGTTTTCATAGCCCTATTGTTAATGTATATTTTCATCTTCCAGAGTTGTTTACAGAGATCTTAATCTTCCTTTGCAAGTATAAATTTAGTATTATCTCTAAGTGAAATATTCTGTTTAAGTTCCTCCTAAGAGAAGGAAGAAGAGAACAGTAGTTTGAAGTATATTTATCTTCTGTATACCTTCACTCTTTTTATACTTGTCCTTGAGTGAAAACTTAGCTTGAATCCTAGCTGTTACTTCCTTAGCTTTGTTTTGGTATAAAGAAAAATTTAAATCCAATGTTATGTAGATGTTTTCATGAACAAAACACTTCATTTCCTGAGAGGTGAGAGAAAAGCAGAATAGAAAACTGTGTAAATATACCACTGTTAGTAGTTGCTTTCTGTGGGAAGAAGGCCTCAAAAGTAGATCAGGAATACACTGCAATTGCTATGGATTTATGATAAAACCGAAGTATTTTTAGACATGGTGGGGGTTTGTCATCCCTTATTTTAAATGCCCTTTGCTGTTTCTTCATGATGTGTCAGTAATTTGCAGTGTTGCTGCAGGTTTTTATTGTATTTATTGATTGATTGATTAGTCCTAACGAAGTTCTCTTGTTCGTTGTGGCTGCATCTTTTTTCATATGTGCTGCTTGTTTGATCAGACTAATCTTTCACAGGCCTTGTTAGCAACGAGCTTTTTGAGGAGTTTCTTCCTTTTGTTGCATGGGATTAGTTTGTTGGGCTTATCTGGACACATCTTTGCTAATGAGCTCCCTGCCATTGTGGGAAGTGTGATCACTGCTAATGTGAAACTGTTTCTTCCTTTTTTGACCCCTTTAAGTTTTTTTAAAAGGAACTGTGATTTTAAAAATTGGAATTCTAATGTAAAACTTGTAACAGCTTTTGACAGAAGGCATTAAGGCTTGGTGACCTGAAGGCTTTTTCTGATCTTGGTGCATTTAAAGTGGAGTTGCTTTGCTAAAAGAGCAAAACATCATTGCCAGTCTGATTGATCTTTGCACATTTTGATCAGGAAGTTACAAGTCAGAGAAAAGATGTAAAACTTCTTAAGAGAATTCTAAAATTTCTGCTGATGTTCTTTAACCTGACTGTGAGTTCAACGATATGATTAACAGTCTTGTGCTGAGTGTGACTCCTTGTAAGGTCCTGTGTGTGTTGGTTGCATTTGCTGGGGCCTTCACAGAGTCTCCTGCTGGAGAATGTCACCATACACGAAGATTTGATATTGCAGTACCTGCAACACAAATTCAGCAGGGAAAGAATTTACTTCATGGGGGCAAAAGTAACTCTTTCTGGTTTGTTTATTTTCAGAGCTTTCCGTGGCAAACATATCACCCTGGTAGTTCGTTTTCCAAACCAAGGCCGACAGGTGGAGGATTTGGATATTTGGTCTCACACGAACGACACCATTGGCCAAGTGCGGCGCTGCATCCTCAACCGCATCAAGGCCAACAGTGCCCACACAAAAGTGGAGCTGTTCATTGGTGGTGAGCTGGTGGACCCTGCAGATGACAGAAAATTAATTGGGCAGCTGAACCTCAAAGACAAGACGGTGAGTGTTGCAGGCTGATTATTTCCATCAGTTCAGGTGTTGCTTCCCTGTTGTAAATGCTTGAAAAGTCGCTTGCGTGGGATCACTTATTTCACCTTTTCCTATGAAATAGTTCTATTCTTGCTCCTTGTATTGTGCCATTCACATTATATCAGAGGCTTATTTAGTAAAGAATCTTAATTTATGCATGGTGTTAAAACTGTGATTGTGTTTTCCAGCTAATTACGGCTAAGCTCACACAGATAAATTCTAATATGCCCTCAAGTCCAGATAGTTCTTCTGACTCTTCAACTGGTTCCCCGGGCAACCATGGCAATCACTACAGCGATGGTCCAAATCCAGAAGTGGAAAGCTGTTTGCCTGGAGTGGTAAGCTTATTCTGAAATTACCAGTTTAAATGCATTTTTTCGTACACTTTGTCTTTAACTAGCAATTTTAATGTGTTTTTTTTTTTTAAATTTGCTTATTTTAAGATCATGTCACTGCATCCTCGATACATCTCTTTTCTTTGGCAAGTTGCAGACTTGGGCAGTAGCCTAAATATGCCACCCCTTAGAGATGGAGCTCGTGTTCTTATGAAGCTCATGCCACCAGGTAAAACCTAATTTTATCCTTTTTTTAATCTTGTAATCTCCTGTATCATAATTTCTCACCTGTTACAGAAAAATGAAGGTAGGGGAGTTCTTTCTATTTTCTAGTAATTTATTGGTATTGTAATTCATAACTGTTATCCTAATTAGGACTGGAAATTATCTCCCAAATAGTTATTTCATGTCTGCTATATCAAGTTGCATAGCTTGCATTTTGCAGTTGGTACTGGGGTTCATTTCCACAGTGAGGCTCAAATGGGGAGAATTCTGAATTCTGTATTCTGAAGTGATTTTGTAACACTGCTTTAACAGGATCACTTCTGACTGTAACAGCCATTGCAGAACACTTCACAGTCTGAATCTGTCTCTAACTTTTTGCAGCTGTTCTGATAGACTTAAAACTTTTCAAATTTATTATTGTAAATAGCAATGGCTTGTTGTGGAGTGGTTCTGTTACAAAATACTTACAAGTTGTGTTTTTATTGCAGATAACACTACAGTTGAGAAACTAAGAGCCATTTGTTTAGATCACGCAAAGCTTGGGGAAAGCAGCCTTAGTCCATCCCTGGATTCTCTGTTCTTTGGTCCTTCTGCCTCACAAGTGCTGTACCTAACAGAGGTTTGTGGTGCTTTGCCTATTATTTAAAAATCTTCATCTCTCTTTGTGGCAGTCCTCTCTGTTATGGAAGGCTAAGATCAAATTCTGATTTGAAGTTAACAATTGAAATACTTGACAATTTACTGGAATAAAAGTGTATGACCAGTGCTGTCAAAGCATTGCTTAAGTTTTACAGAGAGAGTGCTCAGGCATTGGAATGGCCTGCCCAGAGAGGGGGTGGATTCCCCGTCCCTGGAGGTTTTTAAACTGAGATTGGCCGTGGCACTGAGTGCCATGATCTGGTAAAGGGACTGGAGTTGGCCCAAGGGTTGGACTTGATGATCTTGGAGGTCTTTTCCAACCCAATCGATTCTGTGTAGTATTTCCTACATGTTCTCATGTTCAGTATGCATATCCCATCTGGTGCATTGCTGTTAGTTAACTCTGTGTTTTGTTCTGCAGGTAGTTTATGCCTTGTTAATGCCTGCCAGTGCACCTCTGGGAGATGATGCCAGTGACTTCCAGTACAACTTCCTGAAAAGTGGTGGTTTGCCTCTTGTGCTGAGCATGCTGACCCGAAATAACTTCCTGCCAAACGCAGACATGGAAACTCGAAGGGGTGCCTACCTTAATGCTCTAAAAATAGCCAAATTATTGCTAACAGCAATTGGATATGGCCATGTTCGAGCTGTGGCAGAAGCTTGTCAGCCAGTTGTGGAAGGCACAAGTACAATTTCACCGGTAATATAAATCTTCCTTCCTGCAAATAGCAATGTGCTCTGGTTTTCATGTTGTCTGCAGCAGCATCTCCGTACTCTGCATGAACAATCTATTCTTTGAGTGCACTGCATGCCAAGAACTCATGTTACTTTCAGATAATGTTGTCTTACAATTTTAAAAAAGAGATAAACTTACTAAAAAAATCCCTTTTCTTTGTGACGGTAAAAAGTTAAGTTTGAGATGCAGTTGCTCTAGATGTGATTGTCAGTGATTTGCATGATTGTCAGTACAGGTAGCTTGTAATTTCTAAATATATCTATCCCATAAATTCAGTTCTCAAGAAGAATTCTGATTCCTTTGAGCTACTGAGTATGTTGAAGGATGTGCCTCTGAATTTCTTGTATCTCCTATTTAAGATTAGAGCAGAAACCAACAGAACTGACATTGAGTCATGCCAGCCCTTTGTCTACACAAAGACAAGTCTTTGGCTTGCTAAATTCCTAATTCTGTCCATTGTCTGTAGAAAATCCTTGCAGAGAACAGTTGAGTGCATTGCAAAATTAAGTGCTGGTGGTTGAAAGGTGTCCTACCCTAAGATTTCTCAGAGTTGGAAAGGGAAAAGTGTGACCCAGGTGTGAATTCACATCTGTTGTAGTAGATTTTGTGCATGTTTAGTATGGCAAGTTAGTTTTTCTACATCTGGGCAAGTGTGGTGTGGGTCCAGGTTGTATTTCTGTCCTCTTACAGTAGGTGTACAGCATAAAGCCCAAAAAGTAAACTTTGCTGCTGTTCTTGGACATTTGCTTCACAAGTATTCCAGCTATTTTTTTCCCTTTTGTGAGGTTCCATTCCAAATATTTGTGTGAACTGTCAGGCTCTACTCAAGAATACATAGCGAGCCTCACTTCAGAGCACTTTATTCCACAGTCCTGACTAAGATCCATCTCTGAAGCAGAGAAGTACATTCCCCTTAAGTCTGAAAAATAAATATCTCTTATACTTAGCTGCATATTTGGAAGATACATGATTAATTCTTATTCCAGAGGTGAAGATCCCTTTTCATGTCTCATGTTAGAATATAATAGAAACATCTGACAGCAGACATGTTTACCACCCTATCCTTCATCTATTTAAATGAGTAAATTTTACTGCCCTTACAGCATAATAATTTCTTACAACAATTATTCAAAAGGTAGTTTGGAACACAGAGATCATCATTTGAGTCTTCATGTACTGTTTGACAGATTTATGCTGACCTCTTAAAAAGCAGTAACATTTGTCCACAATTGCTGACATTCACTGTTGGTGTTGCAAACATCTAATTTAATAATATTAAGTGATTTGTTGGTAAAAAGCATTGTTATTGTTGCTGTCAACATCATCCTGTTTGAAGGACTTTGATTTGGTATTTATAATAAGCAGCAATAAGCTCACACTTGGGGAAGGTGAAATTTGTTAGTACCTTTCATCTGCCTTGCCTAAAGCAGAAGTACCAAAGCAAAACTTTCTGTCTTGGCTTTCTATCAGTACTTGAGAGATGAGGTAACCAGGGCTATGTGTTTGCAGTCTTTCAGTTACCAGTCTGTTGCTGTCACCAGTACCTTTTAAACTTTTAATTTCTTCCTTATTTTCATAGAAGGTTGAATTAATAATGTTGTTACACGTTTCTGGCACACAGAACCTGGTTTGCCCTGTATATACTGTGGTTGGTCACTTCCAGCCTACTTCGAATAACGACTTGACTGTGGAAGTTCTGTTAGTTTCCAGTGGAGGTTCTGTAATTTTGCTCCCCAAATCAACTGTCCTGGTGAAGTTGACAAAGCAACGAGTTACAGCCAAAGGCAGATGTTACAGAGCAGCTTCACAGTGTGTCTTGTTAGCAGCATTTGAAACGGGTTTTTTGAATGAAGTGGAACAGGAAAATGAAGAAACTTGTACAAGAAGCTTTAACTTGTAACCACAGCCCACAGTCTTTTGTTTATCTGTGAGGAAGAAACAACCATTTCAGATTTGAACTGTCAAAACTACAAAGCTCTGACAACCCAAGGAGAGGGAACTCTCTGCTCAAACCAATACAGGAAAGATAAATACCATAAAAAAGACAGAGGAGGGGTAATTCAGAACAGAATTCTTCATAGTGCTCTAACTCAGATGTTCAAAATGCACAAGTATAATGAACACTGCAGCCATGCTCTGTCTGCACACTATTACCCAATTGTTTTACCAAACCCTTTCTTTCCCACATCAACAGAAAGGGAAGGAGGTGTAACTGTAAACATTCTGTTAGGAATAATCTTGGTCAGTAATCTTACCAACAAACAAGCCAGTTTTGAGCAAGTGCCTCTCCTCTTAACTTGTACTCACTGCAGCATAAAGTGCCTTCAGATGTGATGGTGTCTGTTTGAAAACGAGGTTTATTTGTCTTGATGTTTGCAGATTCTGTAAGTAGTTTTCCTTCAAAGATCTTGCTTACTTCTACCAAAGCTTTCCGATAAACTTTAGATCTTCATGTCTTTTTGCTTTTTTTGCTATGTAAAAGTAAGTGTAAGACGTCCTTTCTTGCAGATTAACCAGGCTACGCATGACCAGGCAGTGGTGCTACAAAATGCCCTACAAAACATTCCTAATCCAACTTCAGAGTGCATGCTGAGAAATGTAGCCATACGTCTTGCACAGCAAATATCTGATGAGGTTGGTGAATTCCTTTCTGTATCACCTTTTTTCCTATAGCATTCTTCCTCTTTTTTTAATCCTTAAATTTACTGCATTGTAAAACATGGATTTTCTTTTTAAAATGTCATGAAACATTTTAGGTCATCTTCATAAGCTGTTGATTGAAAGTCTTTAATTAATTGTTTCCATATGGATTGTGAAATTTGGTGTTTAATACCATAAAGAGGCTTTAGTGAAGATGCAGGTTCTGTACAAGCTCTTTATTGGATTGTGACTATTATTGCACTTAGATCAGAACTTTGGAAAATGGATGTGATAGATTTAAAGAAATTAATGAGTATGTTGAAAACATTTTGTGTGATACTTTCTCCTTGTTCTGATCTTTTATGTTTTGGTTTCTTCAGAGCGTTCTCTTCCTGAAGAGAAACTCAGAAAAGGAGAGGGAGGTTTAAAATGTTGAGCATGATTTTTAAATGCTGAAAGATAAAAGTCTGAAATTGTGTTCAGTGTATCTTTATGTATTGAAAATGGATGAACATGACAAGTGAAAAATTGGATTGTGGACCTCAGTAGAGTTAAAGAATGTGCTTTGCAAACATAAAGTCTTACTCATTATTTTTCTTGTAACTACTGTTGATGTCCACATCAGTACGAGAATGGATGGACATTGCTCAGGTTTCCTAATGCAGAGAGAGTAGTAGCTCAGCCTCCCTTTTTTATTGTCTGAGTATTAGGAAAATGGAACTTGAAATTTTTGAACACTGTCTGGCATCTGCTTTTAGAGATTGCCTATTTTTTGGGGCATTTCTACTTAGAACACAGACTTGGGCTCTGTTTTGTGGGTTTTTGTGAAAGTGATGCAAACTGCAAATGGTGACAGCTGTGGTATGTTCTGGAATGTGTATCTGTCAGTGGAGCTGTTGGATGTTAACTCAGTCCATGCACAAAGTGCTGAAGGTGATTCTGCATCCATAAAATACATGAGCTGTGTTCTTATTAATGTCAAACTCTGTATATCTTGAATATCGAACAGTCCCCTTATATAATGACCACATTGATAACCAGCAGTTTGTGGAGCTGACCATCAGCCAGCACAATAAATACCATGGTGGGGGAAAACTGTGAAAGAAGTTCAGCTTTTTGCATTGCTCAACAGACTGGCTGCCTTCCAGATGCATGTTTGGTGGTTTCTTGGTTTTTTCACAAATTGAGAATGTTTTAGGATTGAAATTGGTAGTTTCTCCTAACCCTTACTCAGAATCAGAGTTGCATACATCCTACTTTCTGTTAAAAAATGAAATTTTACATAAGTGAAGTACAAACAGTTTTCAAGATACATCATCTCCCTTCTATTTAAGGAAAAATTTTTATTAAATTTATTAAAATTTCTGTAAAATATATTTGTGAGAAATTGGAATCTGTTGTAATGTTACCTGCAGCTGCATTCTAATATTGCTTTGGTTTATTTCTCCCCTTTTTTTAGGCTTCAAAATACATCCCTGATATCTGTGTTATCAGGGCAGTGCAAAAAATTGTTTGGGCGTCAGGCTGTGGGTCAGTTCAGCTGGTTTTCAGCTCGAATGAGGAAATTAGTAAAATCTATGAAAAGGTAAGAATTCCTAAGCAACTGCTTTTCTGTAAAACATTGTTTATGAGAGAGTCTGCTGACCAAGTCAGGCTTGGAGTGTGCAGAGCTTTTAGGTGGGTACCTTGGTGAGGTATTTCAGAGTGTAGTACATGTCATTGTCATACCACAGTTTAATGTTCTAATCCAGATTGCTTTTCTCAGGAACTATTTAATTGTAGCTTCACCCTGATGTCAGTTCAAAGTGCATCAGTTCTGTAAGATGCTGTAACACATTTTCAGCCCAGTTGGATTCTGTATCTAAATAAGGAATAAGTATTTCTTGCAATGCTAGTTTTTTTTTGTCTTCAGACTTAAAAGGTCTGTTCTGCAGAAGCTGATGTAACACATATGTGCAGTCTAGAGTGAGAAATGAGCTAATTGATGTGAAACTAGCACTGAAAAGAGGAAGAAGAGGAGGCTCAGAGGTGACCTCATCACTGTCTAGAACTGCCTGAAGGGAAGTTCTGGCCAGGTGGGGGTTGGTCTCTTCTCCCAGGCACTCAGCAATAGGACAAGAGGGCACGGGCTCAAGCTCTGCCAGGGGAAATTGAAGTTGGAGAGCAGAAAAACTTCTTTGCAGAGAGGGTGCTCAGGCATTGGAATGGGCTGCCCAGAGAGGGGGTGGATTCCCCATTCCCGGAGATTTTTCAACTGAGCTTGGCCGTGGCACTGAGTGCCATGATCTGGTAAAGGGACTGGAGTTGGCCCAAGGGTTGGACTTGATGATCTCGGAGGTCTTTTCCAACCCCATCCATTCTATGATTCTGTGAAAAGAAAGAAGTAGTTGCTAAGCCTGTGTGACTTTTTTCCCTGTATTAAGTAGATTTATAAAACATCTTGATGACTTCACATGTGTTTGACACACATAGCTTAGAGTTGGGGTTTATACATCAGTACAGTATCACATACCTTGTGTTTAATGTTGCTTACAGTTACAGGAAATAGTAATTCATATTTTGGCAGTGATTTTTTAAAAAGTATTGTTTTGTTCTCTCAGCATCTTCTTCATCATATAAAATCAGGTGTAGGACTTGTCAATAGTTGCCTGAGAGTAAAAGGGAAAGGAACACATAAGGGGGCTTTATTCATGGGGGTTTAGCTGTTGTGTTTAAATGAGCAATTAGAAGAATATTTACTGCAGCAAAATGCAACACCTTTATCTTTCATAGTGGCATGATGCTTCTACTGCTGTGAGCATGGCTCCTTCATGAAGTAACCTGGGGCTTTGGGGGTTTTTAGGTGATAAACTGGCACATAAAATGTGATGTAGTTGGTGTGACAGTCCAGGCACACAGATATGCTCTTGTATCTATGCGTGGGATGTTTTAAGAGCAATACTAGAGAAAATACACCTAAAAGAAAATAGTCCTAAAAGTGCTTTTCTAACATTTTTTTGCCTGAAAATTTTACAGTTCTGTAAAATTACCTTGAAAGCAGTTATCCTTCAGAGGATTTTCTGGGTTGTTTGGGTTTTTGTTTTATTTATTCTTATTAACA
This sequence comes from Sakesphorus luctuosus, assembly GCA_013396695.1. Lineage (NCBI taxonomy): Eukaryota > Metazoa > Chordata > Aves > Passeriformes > Thamnophilidae > Sakesphorus > Sakesphorus luctuosus. The sequence continues at coordinate 568,327 of VWZD01004428.1, read as the reverse complement.
CTTATATGGACTTTGTAATAAATGGCAGCTGTATTTGGTTCATGCCAGGAAATAAAAATTGGAGGGAAAATTTTGAAACTGCAAAGAGGAAGAAATTGCAGAAGTAATAAGAAGGGGGAATAAAGTACCCTTTGCTAGTATAACATAAAAAAGAGGGAAGTATCCTGGAAATAGAAGATCATAGAAGGAGGGACACATTGTTATTTTAAGAGTAGTGTTTGCTTATAGATGAGAGGAGGTAATTTTATGATGGTTTTAAAAAGATCAGATATACCAATGACTGACAAACACTGGCGTTTAGAGGAAAAAGTATTTTAAGAAAAAGGCTGTCAGTTTTCTAAGTTAACTACTTGTCTTGGGTTGAGCTGGCAAAATGCCAACTGCCCAACATAGAGTCAGTCTCCCTCCCCCTCCCACAGAGAAAAGGGAGAAAGGAAAAAACGCAGAAACTCAAAACAGTTTAAACTTAAACTAACTATATATATTTATACAGAAAAGGGAAAATTAAAAGAAAACTACCGTATAACACACACTTACACAAATTAGAAATAACAAGAAATACCTCCCCACTCCCAACTGAACACAAATCCCGCCATTCCAGCTTCAAATCACTCAAGAGAACTAAATCTCATTGAGACAGGGCCACATGCAGCAAATGGAATGTCAGAAAGAAAATCAAAATCAACTCCTAGGAGAGCTTGAGAGCTTTAAAGTGCAATTAGCTGAGCATGTCTCAATGGAGAATGGCAGCCTGGTTGCAGAGAGAGAGGGAATGCTTTTAGAAGAACTGGAATCATTAAAACAACATTCTGTACCTGGAAAAGAGAGGCTGTTTTGTGAGCTACAAAACAACAGCACACAGACAGAGAATGAAAATGAAAACCAAAATGTGAAAGAGCAGATCTTTGAGCATGAAGACGGGGGAAGAAAGCCTGATGAAACAACTTCAGCTCTTCTTTCTAAAGAAAGGCAAGTTTATCAGAAGGCTAATGAAAAACTCTTGAAGATTCTTTTAGAAGTTGTGAAGACAACTGTGGCAATGGAGGAGACAACTGGTCAACATGTTCTTGGGTTATTGGATCGGTCTGGGAAAGTCCAGCCATCCAAACCAGCTGGATGGGACACAGAGACAGAGGAGTCAGTAAAACCCTGTGTCCATAAGGGATATGAAAGAGAGTCCTGATCCTCATATCATGGTAGTAGCATGGGAGAGGATGATGTTAACGTGTGGTCAGGAGCAACAGATGAAGGGCTACTGAGTCAACATCTTGCAGAAAGTGGGGTGGAAGTAGATCCTGAAAATGAAGAGCTCATTCTGAACATTAGTTCTCGACTACAAGCAGCTGTTGAAAAGCTTCTGGAAGCTCTCAGCAAAACTTCAGATCAGCTTGAACATGCTAAAATCACTCAGACAGAACTCATGGGAGAGTCCTTCAAAAGGCAACAAGAGGCCACAGAATTTATCAGATATCAGGAAGAGCTACAAGAACGTCTTGATGAGGAAATCAAAGCCAGAGAGCAGTTGGCTTTGGAGCTCAGTGAAGCTGAAGGCCTCATTGATGGTTATGCAGATGAGAAAGCATTTCTGGAAAAACAACTCCAGGAAAAAATAGATGTAATTGACCATCTTGAGCAAGAGCTGCTGTGTACAGGTAACAAATTGCAGGAGTTAGAGGCTGAGCAGCAGCAGGTCTGGGAAGAAAAGGAGTTACTCTCCAGACAGAAGGACGCCATGAGAGCAGATGCAGGGCCAGTAGAGCAGCAATTGCTGGAGGAAACAGAAAAGCTGCTGAAAGAAAAAATTGAAGTACAGCGTCAAGCTGAAAAAGAGTATGACGACCTTCAGAAGCAAGTGAAAGTCTTGGAAATAGACTTGGAAGAACAGGTCAGTCGTTTCACAGAGCTAGAGCAAGAAACAAATGCAGAACTAATGGACTTAAGGCAGCAAAACCAGGCCTTGGAAAAACAGCTTGAGAAAACAAGAAAATTTCTAGATGAGCAAGCAATTGACCGAGAGCATGAGAGGGATGTATTCCAGCAAGAGATACAGAAGCTGGAACAACAGCTGAAGATTCCACAAAGGAGTCAGCCTGTCAGTGAACATCAGACTAGACAGGCTGAACAGTTAACAAATCATCTCAAAGAAAAAACAGACAAATGCAACGAGCTTTTGCTCACTAAGGAGCAACTTCAGAGAGATATACAAGAACGAAATGAAGAAATTGAGAAGCTAGAATGCAGGATAAGAGAACTGGAACAAGCCTTAATTATCAGTGCAGACAACTTGCAAAAGGTAGAGGAAAGGAAACAGTTTGGCACAATCATAGTAAAGGGAGAGTTGCCTCTTGAAGTACAACTACAAGCTGAACGAGAAGCTGTGGACAGAAAGGAAAAAGAAGTCATGAACCTGGAGGAACAATTGGGGCAGTTTCGAGAGGCGCTAGAAAATAAAAATGAAGAAGTTCAGCTATTGCACATGCAGCTAGAAATTCAGCAAAAGGAGTCCACTACACGCTTGCGAGAACTTGAACAAGAGAACAGATTATTTAAGAATGAAATGGAAATACTGGGACTAGCTATCCAGAAATCTGAAGGTGCCACCATAAAGGACCCTCATTTAGTGGCTGGGAGGCTCGTGAACATCATGCAAGAAAAAGAGCAGGAAATACATCATCTTCATGAACAAATTGCAAAACTGCAGCAGCAACTTGATGGCACAGCTGACAACAAGGTAATTGAAGAGCAAAATGAACATACACGGGAGCTTGAAGCTCAGATATAGTCTGAAAAGTGAACAAGAAGATGTGAAAAAAAATTATGAGGAGGTAGAGCAGTTAAGTGATGTAATTTAAAAGGTTCAGCAGGGACTGGCAATTACTGAAGAAAAAATACCTGCAGACATTGCTGCTTTTCAGATGGCTCCCAAGTTCAGAGCCATCTGAACATTAACTCACAGGTTATAGAAGTATTTGCTAAGTGTGTGGAATAGAGATTTATCATTAAATGTTAGTTTAAGAACAAAAGCAGACTGATTTTTGTGGAATCAGGAGTGACACATCAGGATTCCTAAAAACATCAAAGGCTACAATAGGAAATGTTTTTTTTTAAGAGGCATTCCTGAGCAGTCCCATCAAGAATGACTTCTGAAAGAATGCTGAGCACTTAAAGAAGCTTCTGAACTTAAATAGAAAATTGAATTAAACTTTAAAGCAAAGATAATTTAATTGAGAGCATAACTTGTATGGAGTCTCTTCTGCCTCCTGCCTCAAAAAGTTCATATATGGGAGTCCCTTCCCTGGCAGAAGATGACTGTGTGCAGCTGCCAGTGGTGTCACACTCAGAGAAGGCTCCTGGCACCTGGAACACTCTGCAGAGACTCCTCAGCTCATGGTGCTCGAGTGTAGGGAAATGCTACACTGGGTACAAAGTGCACTTTGCCTTTCTGCTGGAGCCCTGCAGCCATGCAGAAACAACTTTCCCTTCTGGACACTGCAGAGCCTGTGCAGTCCTGAACTTGCTGAAAGCACCTGCGTTTGCTTTGAGATCTCAGGATGTGTCAGGATTGCCATGACCTCCCGCCACAGTGCGGTGACTGTCTCTGCATTTGTAGCTGTTGCACAAAGACAAAATAGTGTTTGTTGCCAGGCTGAGGCATCCTTTGGCCTGTCACAATTAGTTCCTCTTTTCTGCGTTGTAATCCCTTCTTTCTCCCTACTTAATCGTGATAGTTTTCCACATAAAAAACAATTAATTAATGCCTCTAGTTAATGTTGCTAACTTGCACCATTTATAAATCATGAATTGAGACCTGAACACATTCAGTTTCTCCAGAACTTCTTGAAGCTAATTACTTCTAGATGGAGAAGAGGGCTTGCCATTATTGTCAAAGTATTTTTTTTGGAAAAATACGCCATAATCAACTCACTTGATTCAAGTGTGTAGTTGAAGGAGTAATCTCTGTGCCAATCAGCAATAATACTAGTTTCTATTTCAAAAATCACCACAACAGCTATGTTTGAAATTTGATTCACCTCTTTCATGTTTCTGAAAAATAGTGGGGTAATGAATAAATTCTAGCAGTATTAAGAAGCTTTTGGTCAATTAAGTTGTGAGTGTTAAAGCCTTGTAAAACTGGACTTACTGGTGAATTACACAGCACTAGAGCCTTTCTCAGCTTAAGGAGTACCTGTTCTCCAAACTTTAAACTTCATGTTCTGAGTAGTAAAAAAAAAGCTGAACAAAAAGCCCCAACAAACCCCCAGATACAAACCAACAAACAACCCCATCAGTACTAACTGATGTAACTTCTGCCTGCCAGCTTCCTATTTAACTTCTGGCTCCTTAAGTTCATGCTTGGAGTCTTCCTTTGAGAAGCACAGTACTGAAAGTTCAAGTCTTCCCACATAGTGCTTTAACTCAGATCTGAGTGGCGTGCATATAATACTTGGCACTGATAATCACTTAGTATATAAATTAGTGGTTTGTGTTTGTGTTTAGTGCATATACCTTGGAGCCAGTTGGGTTTCTTGGGATTTTTTCTATACCCACTTTGTGCACTCTTGTTTGTTTTCACAGACAAATGCAGGAAATGAACCAGACATGGAAGATGAACAAGTTTGCTGTGAAGCTTTGGAGGTGATGACCCTTTGTTTTGCTTTGATTCCAACGGCACTGGATGCACTCAGTAAAGAAAAGGCATGGCAGACATTTATCATTGATTTACTACTGCACTGTCACAGCAAGTAAGTTTTGGTGTTCTGGTTTTTTTTGAAATCACATCTACTGTTTTACTATTAAAAATTAATTTGAAGCCTAAATGCAAAGCAGTGACTTCTCATTTAAGTGATTTTTCTCTGCAGCTGTCTTAATTATTGTTAGACAGTGTAAATCTGATTTGGATACCTGTTCTGAATATTAGTCCCATCTTCTTTCTACTCTTAAGGAGGATACTGTCAAGCCAGATGGATGGATGTCTGTTAATGTGCTACTGATGGCTGTAGAACAAATTATTTACAATAATAGATACTTTGGGTTTTTTAGAAATAGTGTGAATATTTGCTACTTTAGAATATTTAAGTGACTTAGATAAGGAAGAACTTTCCTGTTATGTAAAGATAAGGTACAGTAGTAGCAGTTTGAGGAGAGGGGGAAATTGAGATTTAATCCTCTGGGGTTTTTGGCATTGAGGTGGTTGGTACCCTTGTCACACCAAAGCTGTCCCCTGGTGCAGCAGCAGCATCTTGGAGGAGCTCTCAGCACTGTTGGGGCACAGATGGACAGGGAAGATCAGTGGGAGCTGCCACAAGCCCTGTGATTGAAGTGCCCTACAGTCCTGTGGTAGAGTTCAGGGATCTCTCATTATCTCCAGGAACTTCTACAAGTCTCCTTAGAGAGCACCTGTATGATGGATCTTGTCTCATCTTTGAGCCCACCTGAAATTGTGATGTGAAGTATTAGGGTGCACATTCTTAGAAGCCATCCAGGAGGAAAGTTTTTTAATGTAGTTATTAATCATGGTTGCCAGTGCTTGGAAGTCTTACTAAAGAGTTAATATTAGTTTTAAGGTACCTCATTCGTGTTTGATGAATATTTTAACTTTTCTTTGAGAAATGACAGAGATCAGAAATTAGTGGTGTTGTCTTAAGCTTTTCACTGCATTTTAAAGGGAGTCAGGTTGTGGTGCTCTCAGATGAATGGGGTCAGAATTTCAGCACTGTGTTTAGGAGTTTTACTTTTCTTGGTAAACAGGTTGAAAATTTTTATGTTCAGGGGTATTCACCGTAACAAAAGGATCAATAGTATCATCAGAGTATCTCTTTACAATGATCAATTTGCACACACTGGTGACACTGTGGAGTGTTACCAAATACCACGAGCTTTATTAGTTTGCAGCTTGTTGTACAGGGGTGTTGAATTTTCAGTTTCACTGAAGCTTGCCAGTATCACTGCTTGGAAAAATAGTTCATACTGTCAGTACAAGAAGCTACCACTCTCTTTTCTCTCATGTGCTTGTAAAGTTGTGATATATATATTAATCTCATTTAGAATGGTGCATCTATTCATTATTACATGATAGATTAGTATAAACATGATAGAAACAGAGGACTGCTTTGTAATTGAAGATGGGGAAACTGAACTAGGCTGCTAAAAAGTTCCTGTTCTGAATCAATGTGGAAACAAATTAGTGTTTGCAGTGCAGAGAAAGTTTAGCAAACACCAGACAGAATTCCGAATATCCTTCCTTTTTCAACTATTGTTCTCTAATCTCCTATGCTCAGTCAGAGAACAATGTGACAGAAATATGCATGTGAGAAAATGTTTTTGGTGCACCATAAAAGACAAGGGAGATGATCAAGTTCAGATCTCACAAACAGGATCTTTCTGGAAAAGATCATATGGATTGCTTGTTTTTCAGAGATTGAGTTTGGGACTTCTGTTATTTCCTCAGAGCATACCCATGCTGCCTCTAAATTGAAAAACAGTGCAACATCTTTGATACTAAATACTAGAGCCATTCTTCCTCTCCAAGATAATTGATTTTATAGTGGTGTCCCCTGTGTGCAAGACTGGCTTGGTCAACAGTAGATTGCTGAACAGTTAGTCCTAAATAATGCTGGAACCCAGAAGTCTTCCACTGATCTCTGCAAAATGTGTATTTATTTATGGCCTGGATAACTAAAAATTGTCTGTGCTGGTGTAAAGCAATGGCTCTCAGACCCAATGAGGTAGCTGATTTCTGTTAACTAAGCAGAAATCTGTATCCTGGAGCTTTCAGTAGGACAGGATCAGGTTGCCTGTCCTGTGGGAGGTGCTTGACCTCCAGCTGTTTCACAGGGTGAGTGTGAGTTCATGGTGCAGCTCACGTCCTGGGCTGCACAGCTCTGTGCTGTTGTCACGTGTCTAATACAGCATTGCAGGCCTGTGTTGGGACAGGTGCTTCCCACTCATGATTCCTTAAGAACTCTTAGTTGTTGTAGGCTCACAAAAACATAATAGATATATCCAAACAGTGCATACTGCTCAGAAATGTAAGTGTGAGGTGTGTGTTTGCTTGGTCACGACTCTCACTTTGGGAAAATACCACCTTTATCTATTCCATTCTGCCTTCAAGTGCATGGACCTGAGGGACTGTCTGTGTGGTGTGTGCCAAGCAGCTGAAGGACTGCATCTTAAAATAAAACTCTGTGAGAAGTTTTGTGAAAACATCAGCAGTTGGACCCTGTAAAATGTCAGTTATTGTTAAGAACAAAACAGAGCTCCCCCACCCCACAGTCCTCTGCAAGTCGGAGCAGTGTAGGAGAACTTGTAGAGATCAGAGAAGGGTGACAAGGGAGATCAAAGCTCTGAAATTACTTCCATCTGAGGAACAGCTGAATAGCTGGGGGCACTTCATATTGGAAGAGAGATAAATGGTGGGAGGAGAATACCACAGAGACCCTTAAAATCAGAAGTAGCAAAGGGAGAACAAATAGAGAACAGTATTTCTTTGTGTAAGACCTTCTTGGGCATAACATTTAATCAGTGTAAACGTTCAGTTTGGAAATGGTTTGAGGGGTTCTTTCATGAACTTGTCCAGTGAGGGCTATGAAATACTGCTTTGGGTAGTGTTCCTGAACCACAAATTGTTAGAAGCTGAGAGAGCTCTCTGGAGTGCTGTGACTGCATCTTCTGTGCTCTTGTGCACTTTCCTTTTCACATGGTACCAGAGACAGGGTGCTCAGCCAGGTGCATCTTTGCTTTGACCTCAAGGTTGTTCTTGTGTATCTTTGAAACACAGGTAGCCACACATGAAAGAACTCTGAAGGGAATGGGAATTTCTCGAGTGCTTTCCCCACTTCCCTCATGGGCAGAAAACAATGACAGCCACACCAGACACTGCAAACTCCAGTTTTTCATGTTGAGAGACTTCCATAAAGCACAGCACTCATTTGTAGTCTCTTCCCACACAAGCAGAGTTGATCGGAACAGTTTTTACAAGACATAATGTTCCGACAATTAATCTTACAGCTTGAAAGAATAGGATTTGCCTTAAATACTTTTTTACTGGAGCTTATCCATTGCTGCGATTGGATTAAGTTCTGAGATGGAAAATTTCCTTTCATTAAAGCCACTTGAATTTTCAGGAAGGTCATCTTTTCTCATTTCTGACTAATGATAAATTTTGATCACTTCAAGGATGCTCAGCAAAATGCTGTAGTGATACATGAGAGCAGTTTTACTGGGGTAGGTCTGGTTTGTCTGTCAGGTAGAACTGGTGCTTGATAAAAAAAGGGAGTTCTTTAGTATTGCAAATTGCTTGTTGTGTTGCACAGTGTTTGTAGTGGCACTGTGCTTGCAAGTTTCTTTTCTTTTACCTTTAAATATTTAGTTTGTGGGACATGTTTTGTAATAGTAGTTCACATGTCTGAAATTTCACTTAAAGGAGGAACAACATGATGGGTAGTGAATAATTAAAATGTTCCCATTTTTTACATTATGTTCAGCTTCAGAAAATTACATTAAGCAGATAAGCACAAATTTAATTTTTTTAATGTCCTGTTTGGATAGGGAAATTGAATTTAATGTTTCTATTAAATGATTTCCAGAACTGTTCGTCAGATGGCACAGGAGCAATTCTTTTTAATGGCTACCAGGTGTTGCATGGGACAGAGACCTCTGCTTTTCTTCATTACTCTGCTGTTCACTGTTCTAGGGGTAAGTTTGTACAGATAAAGACTTCAGTACGATGTGAATTTCTGTAAAACGTAATAGGATAAAATATCTGTAAGAAAAGACAAATTGCTATTAGCAGCTGTCATTAAACTACAGATTCCTTTTGACCCACAGGCAAACAGAACAGTTGATTTCCATTTGAGCCAGATGAGGGGAAAAGGGACTTTTTTGTGTTTTCTGGTTAGAACATGAACAGTAACCTTTAATATCTGCATTTGACCCTTAATAAATGCTGATCTTCAAATAAAAATCAGCAGATTAGAGAGATACCTACAGTTACTGCCTTCTCTTACTGGGCCTGCCAGGGCCCTTCTGTTCCGTGTGCTCCTGCTCTTGAATTTCATCACTTCACTGTTTATTTGGTTTATTCCTACTCAGGTATAGAAATTTCTAACAAAATAGTCGAAGAGTCACTCATTAACAATCAAATACAATTGTAAACTTCTGAAGGGTTAAAAATGACTTCTTTTCTTTCATGTTTACTGCCAGGTTGAGGGAAAATGTGTTGGTGTTGCACTATAAGAAGAAGGGTTTGTAAATTCTCTGTCATTTGTTTTTGGTTTGCACAGAGCACTGCCAGAGAGAGAGCTAAGCATTCTGGAGACTACTTCACTCTGCTGAGACATCTCCTTAACTACGCTTACAACAGTAATATTAATGTACCCAACGCTGAAGTTCTTCTCAATAATGAAATTGACTGGCTTAAGAGGATTAGGGTAAGTTTTAGGGTCAGTTTGTTCCTGATAATTAGCTGTTTGCTGTAAAGTACAGTTTTAAGCTTGGTAAATGTACATTATTTGGAGTATCCTGACTTTCTCTTCAATGGCAGGATGAAGTAAAAAGAACAGGAGAAACAGGTGTTGAAGAAACTATTTTAGAGGGTCACCTTGGAGTAACAAAAGAGTTGTTAGCATTCCAGACACCTGAGAAGAAATACCATATTGGTTGTGAAAAAGGAGGTGCTAATCTCATTAAAGTAAGTTGAAGGTTTTTGACCAATGGAGGGTTTTTTGTCTTTCGGTATTTCAGGTTTTTTGGGGGTCGAGGGGGTTTTACTTTTTGTTGGTTTTTTTTACCCATAAATAAGTAAAAAGAAACTTCACATCTTCTGGTCTGTATCCATAAGAGTGCTTCTAATTGGAGTTTAATGTTTTCTTTAAAAATAATTTTGATTTCATTCATAAAGTATACTTAACATTCTCATCCTTAAGATATTCCAGTTCTTGACAAACATCACACAAGGATAGTGAGCTGGATACAGGACAGTCCTGTACAGGTTTTCCTGCATTACCATGCATTGTTTTTTCTGCACATGTTCTTAGTTAGTGCTGTTAATGCTGATGGCAGGTTTGAACAAATGCATCACATCTGAACGCCTCTTTAATCAGACTTGTTTTCTTTGTACCTCTGATATTACACAGCAGGAATGTTGGATTTTTCAGCACTAATCGATGGGAGCTTTGTAGATAATACTGATTTGGCAAATGAAATGTTTTATCAAGTACAGATTTATTTTTAACTTGCTGTGTGGAGGTGGGTTTGCAGGGAACAACTTTTAAATGGAGGTATTCTGTTCTAAATTTAAAAACTCATTATGATGTTGGTCTCAATTTTGACTCTTGGGTTTTTTGAGGACCCTTCTTGTTCTCAAACATTAATTTATGTAATAATTCTTACTGTCTTATGAAATAGTGTGCATTTCTATGGTAACAGGTGATTTATTTTCTTTTTTTTTTCAGGAGTTGATAGATGATTTCATCTTCCCAGCATCCAATGTTTATTTACAATACATGAGAAATGGAGAATTGCCTGCTGAGCAGGCCATACCAGTCTGCAGCTCACCAGCCACCATTAATGCTGGCTTTGAACTCCTAGTTGCACTTGCAGTTGGATGTGTGCGGAATCTCAAACAGATTGTAGACACCTTGACTGAAATGTATTACATAGGTACAGCAATCACTAGTATGTAATACTTTTAATTATCTATTCTCTACTTTTTAATGAATATATCGTGTATAGGTTTTGTTTATTATGCACTGAACCAGATGTTGAGTTTTTTTACTTTGTGGTTGCTTTTTATGTTGCAAAATCAGGCTTTCAAACTCTAGAAAAGTTTGTCAGTGTAGCCTTTATTTGTTCTTCTTTATGCAGTAAATGTACTGACTTGCATTACACAGTTGCATCCAAATTACAGCCCCAGTCACTTTCACAGGCTGACCCTTCCTCTCCCAATCTCTGACTACTCCCCTTTGTCCATACCAGCTTCCAGGAACCTCATTCTGTCTGTATCTTCTACTTCTGTCTCATCAGGCTCATTGTTTCAGGCTCTGCCTAACCCATCCCAGAACCTCATCAGGTATCTTCGGCTCAGTTTTAGTGCCAGTCTCTTGGTTGCTCACCTAATTTGTCATCGTCGTCCACACACAGACACAGGTCCACTGTCCTGTTTCTCTGTTTAGTTCTGAACTCATTCTCTGCTTGTTGTAGTCCTTCCTCTAGCATTTTTTCTGTCAGTTTTGGCCTTGTCTCAGCACAGCTCTGCACTGAAAGAACTTTCTCCTTCTCACATGAGAAAAATTACAGCAATTACAGGATGTACAAAAACTTGCTATTGTTAATATTTCAAAAGCCAGTAGTCAAAAGAAACTTGGGCTGATTTTCACAAGGATGGCAAAAGGCATATTCTTAGCACAGATTTTTGTTGTCAATAAAAAGCATATAAGACTTTCTTAGACAGGAGCATATTTTCTTCAGCCCTGAGTGGGATAGTGAAACCATTTTGGCTGTAATATTAACAGAGAAAGGGAAAAAACTCAACAACAATCAAATAAAAATCCAAACACTATCAAACCAAACAATCCCCTGCTCATATGGGAAGAAAGGCAGGGAGAGCTGGGGTTGTTCAACCTGGGGAAGAGAAGGCTGAGGATACCTTATTGTGACCTCATTACTTAAATGTGGCTTATAGGAAAGATGGATACTTTTCTACCAGGGCCTGTAGTTAGAGGACAAGAGGTAGTGATTTTAAACTGAGAGAGAGGTAGATTTGTATTGGACACAAGTAAGAAATTCTTCGCTATGAGAGTGCCGAGACACTGGAGCAGGTTGCCCAGGGAATTGTGGATACCCCATCCCTGGAAGTGTTCAAGGCCAGGTTGGATGGGGCTCTGAGCAACCTGGTCTGGTGGAACATGTCCCTGCCCATGGCAGGGATTTGGAACTAGATGATCTTTAAAAAGTCCCTTCCAGCCCAAACTATTGTGTTAACAGAATGTTTAAACTCAGAGAGTTCAGGAAAACTGTAAACACCTAAAAACAGTATCCCAAAGTGGGAATTGTGCACTGCTGCTCACCGTGGCAGTGCTACTTGCTCGGATGGTGCTATCAGTGAGTCATCTGAGGTTTTACAGTCTCTTCCTGTTTGGTTCCATCTCAAATGAGTAAATGAAAAGGCCAGCTTTATGGTGCTCCACTCTTCCTCATCCTTTTTTCTTCACCCTTTTCTATTGGGAAGTAGTGTATTTCTTGTCACTTCACAATTAGGATTTCATGGCATTTCCTTCCACTGAGGTATTTGACGAGCACGATAGATCACCACATCCCAGTGGTATGTCAGACAGAAGAGACAACACATGTATGAACTGTGCATGCTCTGTCATTCATAGACCAAGTTTGCTTGTAAAAATGCATGCTCTCTTACGTCAGATTTTTTTGTGTTAAAAGCACAGAATTACAGGTTAGGTAGGAAATTGTGATCATAAATGTACTCTGAAGAGATGTGATACATATTTTTTCCTCCTGAGTCTTCTCTCTCAGATCCCTCTTAAGTCATAGAGATAGCATTTCCTTACACTGTTCCCCATCCTGTCAAGGGAAAGTGAGGCTTAAGTGAAATTTTGTAATTTTAAAAGGATTGTAAATTTTTGGAAGGCTTAAAAATTGGGTACATATATTCTAGGTTCATTCAGCTGAATTCTTCAACTAAGAAGCTTGCTGGTATTGAGGAAGGACTTCTGTTTCATACCTAAATAAACTGAATTTTTGTCTGGTCACCTCTTTAGTTATGCAATAGAAGAAAATGTTGTAATGTTAAGATTGCAGGTAGAACTGTCCTTCACAGAAGTTGTATTAATTTCAGCAATTAAGTTTTCAGGTGCAACATTTTTTTTATTAAACTTCAGTATGATACAGACTAATAATAATAATTCTCTGCAACTGCCCTTAATACTGCGTTGATGTTCTCCTTATTTTATAACAAAATAGTTCCCTAATCACACTCTGCTTTTTTCTTTTAGCTTGTGAAGCTCTTACAGAGTGGGAATATCTACCACCTGTTGGGCCTCGACCACCAAAGGGATTTGTAGGGCTAAAAAATGCTGGAGCCACTTGTTACATGAATTCTGTCATTCAGCAGCTGTACATGATTCCAGCAATCAGGAATGGGATTCTTGCCATTGAAGGCACAGGCAGTGATGTAGATGATGACATGTCTGGGGATGAAAAGCAGGACAACGAGGTAAATTTACTTACATAGAATTGATTCTATGAACAAGGCTGGAGAAGGGACTGGAGCACAAGTTCTGTGGGGAGAGGCTGAGGGACCTGGGGGTGTTTAGCCTGGAGAAGAGGAGGCTCAGAGGTGACCTCAGCACTGTCTAGAACTACCTGAAGGGAAGTTCTATCCAGGTGAGGGTTGATCTCTTCTCCCAGGCACTCAGCAATAGGACAAGGGGGCACGGGCTCAAGCTGTGCCAGGGGAAATTGAAGTTGGAGATCAGAAAAAAATTCTTTCCAGAGAGAGTAATCAGGTATTGGAATGGGCTGCCCAGAGAGGGGGTGGATTCCCCATCCCTGGAGGTTTTTAAAGTGAGATTGGCCGTGGCACTGAGTGCCATGATCTGGTGACGGGACTGGAGTTGGCCCAAGGGTTGGACTTGATGATCTTGGAGGTCTTTCCAACCCAATCCATTCTGTGATTCTATGACTTATCTTTAAATTGTAATTCTGTTTTTTTGAAAAGGTTACAAGTGTCAGTTGTTAATCAATCACTTTGATTTCCACAGATAGCAGTGGGGAAAAGAGCATAATATGTTGTACTTGAGTAGGCTCTCCACCAGAGGGGCAGCTCAGAAGATCCAGGTTTGCAGAATTCCTCCCCATGGATTTGTACTGGAAAGCAACATGTCTTATTTCTGCCACCAGAACTCTGTTAATGCTTACAAAGACAGTATTTGTTTTGTCAGCTGAGAGTATGAAACACCTCAGATTGGTGAATTAACCAAGGGATAAAACAGGCTGTGAGACAGCTACATATCAGTGTTAATTGCAAGAATTTCCTTCTGCTTTTTAGAGCAATGTTGACCCACGAGATGATGTGTTTGGTTATCCACATCAGTATGAAGACAAACCAGCACTGAGCAAAACAGAAGATAGAAAAGAGTACAATATTGGAGTTCTGAGGCATCTCCAAGTAATTTTTGGTCATTTAGCAGCTTCCAGGCTACAGTACTATGTACCAAGAGGGTTTTGGAAACAATTTAGGTAAATACAAAATTTAGTATTGACTTTTGTTCACTGGATCATTGAAATGCAACAAAAAACTAATTGGAGTGGAAAAAATGGTGGTGATGTAAAGTGTAAATTAGCAGGACTTGTGCAGCATTGCATTTGTTATCCTACCTTTTCACCATTCTGTAGAAGTCTGTTAATAAACCAAAGTTTTTACAGCAGGGTGGTTATTCTGAGTTTTAGCAGTTCTTGGCCTTGGTATTGGGACTTTCAATTAAGTATGAAGTTATACACAAAAACTTGTTTTATTACTTACCAGAAAGTGTCAGAGACAGAATAGGTAGTGGTATCCGACATGAAAAACCAACAGATAGTTTCTCTCAGTAAGAAGGAGGGATTAGTATCTTGAATAGTTGGGGGTATTTTAGAAAAGAAATTGTTGAAGAACAAAGCAAAAGAAAATACTTTACAAAAGTGTTCTTTCATTTTCAGACTTTGGGGTGAACCTGTAAATCTCCGTGAACAACATGATGCTTTAGAATTTTTTAATTCCTTGGTGGACAGTTTAGATGAAGCTTTAAAAGCTTTGGGCCATCCAGCAATGTTAAGTAAAGTTTTAGGAGGGTCCTTTGCTGACCAGAAGATCTGTCAAGGATGCCCACATCGGTAAGTGTTTAGGATTTTTCTCTTTTTTTTTTACAGAAAAACAACCTATGTTTGTATCTTTGTAAAAATGATTAGAGTCAAGAGTGGTTTGGGGTTTTTGGGTTTCTTTTTAAAGTGAATAGATTTTGCTACCTTATTTTTTCTATGGTCTTAATTTGTGTTCAAGTGTCTTGAATTAATTATTATTGTTCCTAATTTGCAGGTTGCATGTGAGTGTATTGATCAGGGCAGGAAAAGATAAAGCCTTTTTCACATTAAAAGTGAAAACTATTTAGGAACCAAATGCAATGTAGAAAGACCTGGCCAACAGTCTTTTTCTTAACAAGTTTTCTGCTATTATTTGTAATTAACTTAAAATGTGGATACTGAAATTCAGCTCTGTATAGGATATATAAAAAACACACCTGTGCCAAATCAGACTGCCAGTCTGTTACTCACTGATGATGGGAATTAGTGAAGGAGTAGAAGCAGACATTATGAAGTTGTAATTCCCTGGACTGTTCATCTATCCCTATATATCCCATCATATATCCCTGTTCAGGTGGATGATTAAAATTATTGCATGCAGGATTCAAGATGGCCTGATCATGAACTTGTCCTTTTTCAGCAGTTGGCTTTTATATTATTGTGTTTAATTTCATATCACTATCAGTGATATGAAATTAAACTGTTCAGATCATGAGTGATTCTTAAACAATACCCATCTCTGCACATTACCATTGCAGATTCTCTTTATTCTGAAAATTAATATTTACTGTAGCTTCAGTTAGCAATTAAAATACAGGGACAAACTGGTGCAAATGGGCTTTACTGTGGTAATGTTTCAGCTTCAGTTGAGCTCACGTATGAATTAGAAGAATTTATAAGTGGCACATCTTGTTCCACTGGTTAAAATGTGTGACTGGAATTAAGTTGAAATATTGCAAGATAAAATGAAAGCACTAATCTTACTTTATATGCTGTGGGTAATTAAATGGCAGACACAGATGTGAAGCAACATGGGTTGCCATTCATTCCTGAGATGTGGTATCCTGAAGTATTGCCTGTCCTTTTGGAACTCTACTGGATTTGTGTGGTTGTACTTATTAATAAAAGTGTTACCCTGATTGTCGTTTAGGGAGGAGAAAACTGATGGTAACTAAACTGTGGGTTTGAGTATGACAAACTAACAGCATATCTGTATTTTGCAAGTTATTTAATAGATGAATGAATATTACTATTGGTTGAGGTGTTTCTAAATATTTATTTATTCAGCCTTGAAGGCTTGATGGCATATCAGAGAAACAAACCCTTCTGGATTATGTTGAAATAGGTGCCGCTTGTTAAATTTATTCATCACTTCTTTATAAAAACAAAAAATTGTTTCCAAGATGTATCAACTGTTGTCTCTCAAGCATTGCTTGTTTGTTGGTAGAAATTTGTTTGAAGATTGTATTAGAACATAGTGTGTCAAAGGCAGTCATAAATATGCAAAGTGGTTTATGAAGGCAGCTACTCATTTTTTTTCAAATAGAAAAGACAAAGCCTTTTTGTTTGTTTGTTTAACTGGAATCTGTTTTGAACTGTTGTCGTTAGGTGTGATACAGTATTTGCGTTTATCAGTCAAATTCCAGACTGTTAAAATCAGCAGTGGAAAAAAGTGCTTTTCTCTGCTTTTGTACTCTCTTGGTTTGCCAAGCCTGTCATGTTACTTCAGCCACTTTAAAAATGCAGTTTGCTAAAAAAATCAACTTCCACGATCTTTTCAGTGAACTTGAGACATAGAAGTAATTTTTATGATCTTCATAAAATAACTATAGTGAGTGCAGATCAGAAAATAGTGTGCAGATACTGTAATGTAATTGTAGGAATATTACAATAAAAAAGAGTTCAGTTCTTGTTCTGCTGCTTTCGCACTGTAGCACGTGTAAAAAACAAAAGCTGAACACACATCTACCTTTCTCACACATTTGCCTGTTCATTGGTAGGTATGAATGTGAGGAATCCTTCACAACTCTGAATGTAGATATAAGAAATCACCAAAACCTTCTTGATTCTTTGGAACAGTACGTCAAAGGAGATTTATTGGAAGGTGCAAATGCATATCATTGTGAAAAATGCAACAAAAAGGTAATGATTCCTTATGTATTAAACTTGTGTACAGCTACAATACTACAGCTGTACTGAGTTCAGTCTTAGTTCATGTTGAGAGGAAAAAAGTCATCCTTTGGTTACTAAATTTGGTATTTGGTGAGAGTGTATGAATGGAAACTTAAAGAGAGCTGTTCATGTCCTTTTTTAGGTTGATACAGTGAAACGCTTGTTGATCAAGAAGTTGCCTCCAGTTCTTGCAATCCAGTTGAAACGATTTGATTACGACTGGGAAAGGGAATGTGCAATCAAATTCAATGATTACTTTGAATTTCCTCGAGAACTGGACATGGAGCCTTACACGGTGGCAGGCGTGGCAAAATTGGAAGGGGATGACGTGAATCCTGAAAATCAGATAATACAAAACGAACAGTCGGAAAATGAGCACTCTGGGAGCACCAAGTACAGGCTGGTGGGGGTGCTGGTGCACAGTGGCCAGGCCAGTGGCGGGCACTACTACTCCTACATTATCCAGAGGAATGGCGGGGACGGGGAGAAGAACCGGTGGTATAAGTTTGATGATGGAGATGTGACAGAGTGTAAAATGGATGATGATGAAGAAATGAAAAACCAGTGTTTTGGTGGAGAGTACATGGGAGAAGTGTTTGATCACATGATGAAGCGAATGTCCTACAGGCGCCAGAAGAGGTGGTGGAATGCTTACATTCTTTTTTATGAACGAATGGACACAATAGACAAAGACAATGAACTAATAAAATATATTTCAGAAATAGCTATCACCACTAAACCCCATCAGATTAAAATGCCATCAGCCATCGAGCGAAGCGTGAGGAAGCAGAACGTGCAGTTCATGCACAATCGGATGCAGTACAGCCTGGAATATTTCCAGTTCATAAAGAAGTTGCTTACTTGTAATAGTGTCTACCTAAATCCTCCTCCAGGTTAGTATGTTACTGTGGTAATTATGGATTAACGCTCTTGCAGGAAGAGTTTTGATTCATGTGGTCATGAATTTGTCAAGACAGTGAAAATCTTGTATGTTCTGCTTTGATTGTTTTGTCCTCCTGCATTTCTGCAGTTTAACATCTGTTGTTGAGTTGTTTGTCAGTGATAACTTGCCAGAATATTTAGCTAAAAATACTTTGATAAACTAACAACTATTACTCAGGTTATGTACTAAGTCAAGTTAAACTACTGAAGTTTGGGGGCTGTTCTGCTGCAAACAGTTCTCAGAGGTGAGATGCTGAACTTCTAGAATCAGACATATGTTATCCTCCAGATGCCTGTCTTAAAACTTATATTTTCAAATGATGCATTATAGAAGTTAGAGGATGTTTTGATCATGTTTCGTGTTAAAATTGGAACACTGTGTCAGACAAAATCAGTGAAATTATTGTAACTTGCTTTTATTTTGTCAACATGTGAGTATTTTGATTTTTCCTTAGGACAAGATCATCTGTTACCTGAAGCAGAAGAAATAACTATGATTAGTATTCAGCTTGCTGCTAGATTTCTCTTCACCACAGGATTTCATACAAAGAAAATAGTCCGGGGCCCTGCTAGTGATTGGTATCTTGTCTTTTAACAGCAATTACAATTTTTGAAGTTTGATGTGTGTTAAAAGATCCCATTTAGTTACATATGACAGTAAAAGGTCTGTCTGCTTTTCTCCTCTTCCCAAAATATGTGGTGAAGGTGTGAGTGAAAAGGGGAGAAAATCTGTACAGAAAATACTGGGAAGAAACTGTGCCTTAAAACAAGCTGCTGAGCTGACAACTTCAAAGTTCTTTCTCAGACAGAGCTTAAAACAATCTTTGTCTGTCTTATAAAAAGAATAAAGGAGTAGAAGCTGTTGGTAGCACAAACTAACAGGATATGTTTTCTGACAAATTCAGAACGTTTATTCATTGTTTGAGTAGTTTTGGACAAAGCTGGTTTGAATCCATTGTGGCAGCTTAGGTATGTTCTGTTTGTGAAACATACATGGACTTTGAGACCCTGTTAGCAGAGAGCTTTATGTATGTTGCTACAGGGCCTGTAATTCAAAGCCATACAAACAGCACAAATCTTACTCATTGCACCGCAGCATTTGAGTCTTTAAGCTGGGTTATTTTGTGTTAGGGAGAAGAATGTGGGTTACTACTGGTCAAATTAGAGAGAAAATCTGGTATTCATGGTAACCAGCAGTTTACCTGCTGCTAGTAAGTAGTTGTGTAGTACATGGCAAATACGTTCCTCCAATAGCAACTTTCAGAGTAGCTGAGTTACTCCTCTTAAGACATCAAGCAGAGTTCAAATATTACTATTGGAAGGAGGAGAGTCATGCAAGACCTTCACTGAAACGGTTACTTTACTCTGGGTTTTTGTTTTGTGTGTTTTTTAGATCTGTAAATGAGAATGTAAATTCCTGTTAGGTTACATATTTAGTTACCTGTCTCATACACAGGTCGTGAAATCCACCTTGTTTCCTACTACAGAGGGAGTGATGCCTGCCAAAATAGGACCTGCTTTGAGTGTTAGGGAGTTAGGGGGTGTAATGCTGTCTTAGTTCTTAGAGGTGACAGAAGTAAAGTGCTACAGTTACATGTTTTCAGTCGAGTATGTCTTTAACTTGCGATTGCTCATAGCAGAGTGTCAGTACAGGAGCTACAGTTTATCTCATTGGAAGCATTAATGTTTGGGAGTCTCACTTGTGCCGTTCTCTGTTTCAGGTATGATGCATTGTGCATCCTGCTCCGTCACAGCAAGAATGTTCGCTTTTGGTTTGCACACAACGTCCTTTTTAATGTCTCAAACCGCTTCTCCGAGTACCTGCTGGAATGCCCTAGTGCAGAAGTGAGGGGTGCATTTGCAAAACTTATAGTATTTATTGCACATTTTTCATTGCAAGATGGACCATGTCCATCACCTTTTGCCTCTCCTGGACCTTCCAGTCAGGTATTTAATTTTCTAACAAAAAGCTTTTTATCTTTGCTTCTTCATTATAAGCACTTAATGGTAAATGAATTCTGGAGTAGATAGATACATCAGTGTTGACTGGAAATCTGTACAGGCCATTTTGCACTGCATAACATGATGTAACTCTCAGTTTATGAGAGAGTTGCTGTCAGGGGGGTTTAGTTTCCCCTCGTCTGTAAATTTCTGTGAAGAGCAAATAGTGAGAACTTTGAGTTGGAGGTGTGAAATATGCAAAATAGAAGTACTGACTTCTTTACTGAAGTAACTTGTAGGGAAGTGAACCCTTGCTTTTAATTTAGAATTTTAAAATAAACAAATAAGCCCCACAAACAAAAATAAACTAACTTAAAACCTGCAGGAGTTCCCTAAGTTTTCATCCTGTATCCTGCAACAGTGAAATTGTCAAAAATTGTAACTTTGAGGAGTAGACAGTGAATTGCCCGAGTTTACACACCTGGAACTGGGAACTGACAAACAAAAAAAAGAGCCTATAACTTAATGTAATACTTGTCATAACAATGTTTTTGTTTGGACTCTATTAAAATTCAGAAGATGAATCTTTTTGAGCCTTTTCTTGATGATCTTGACCTTTAATGTCTGCAGTAAGACACTTCCCGTATATATGGTTCTGCTTACCTTCTCAGGCTGTTTTTGCTGTACCCAGCACAAGAAATTGCAGTAAGTTAAAGCTAAACAGGCCTTGGCAGTGTTTTCTTTCATGAGGTATTTTGAGATACACCTGTAGAGGTGATTTGGTTGTCTAAGTGTTTGAAGCTGACAGTGGAATTGCCTGTGCATTTCTTGAGTATTTCGGCCTGTTATTGGAGAAAAAGCTCCGTTAAAAGATTCTGGTATTGAGTGATGGGAATCCTTACATCTGTCTTACTTTGGGTAAGATACAGAAAACCAGCTGGGTGCTGGTATTTTGGAGCTTGGATGAATCCCATACCTTTAGTCAGTCGCCTTTTCTGCCACAGTAAAGAGTATAAACTTAATAAATACATGATACATTCAGTGACTAATTTTAAAACATTTCTCTTTCCACAGGCTTATGATAACTTAAGTTTAAGTGATCACTTACTGAGGGCGGTACTGAATCTGCTAAGAAGGGAAGTATCTGAGCACGGGCGTCACTTGCAGCAGTATTTCAACCTGTTTGTGATGTATGCCAATCTAGGTAAGCCATGGCACACACTGGTTGGTTGTTAATGATCCAGTTACAGAGGTAACAGCAGGAGAATCGGGTTTTCCATCCTCAGGCAGATTGTTATCATTATATATCTTATACATGCTCCCTAGAGCATCTGTGTTCCTCCAGTTTGGAGTTTGAGGCTTTAGTCTTCCTGCCATCCTTGGGAGATAAACATGAGAAGCTTGGAGCAATAAGACCGTGTCCTTCTGAGAGAGGGTGAGGGTGTAATTTCATAAAAGGCTGGACCCTTGCTGTTTATCAGCTCTTGCAGAAGTTATGAATGTCTGTTGGATTACTTTGTGGCTGAGTGTTCAGCAAGTGTATCAGTCCAAACAGAGTTATTTCAGTGTTTCCACATAGGATTGCCACACGCATGCATCGAGTTCTAGAAGCTCTTCCAAGTGAGTAGGCAATTTAAAAGGAATTTGATTTCCTATCTGTAAAATTAATCTAAGGAATTGTGTTAATTTGATTACACCTGTAATGTCTGTTGCCTTCATATACTTTGCCTACCAAAGCATTCTCGGTCAGGCAAGTTTCACCATGAGCCCCAGAGTAGACTTAATGTCATTACCGAGAAAACAGATGCAATTCTTCTGCTCTGCCTTCTCTTTTCTTCTTTACTGGCCTTTCATAGTCAGTGCTGTTGAGGCCTCTGAGTGGGAGAGCACTCTGAAGCCAAGGGAAAATATAAATGTATTTGTGGGTTTGATCATTATCACAATCTACTTGCAAAGATAAACCTCAAACTAAGCAGCTGTTCTTGTCTTACTGTGGTCGCCTGAGGGCTCCTGTATGGATGTACAGCTCATTCAGCAAAAGCCACAGTAACGTCATTCCTGCAGCACCCCAAGTTCTCTGAAAAAGATTAGGCTGTCTGACATTTTGAGAAATCAAATAGTATGTTGTTCACATCAAAGCAAGTGAGTTCTACAAAGGTTGTAACTACAAAACTATCTAACATAAATCAAAAAAATACCATGAAAAAAAGCTCTGATTCCTCCTTCTCATCAGAAAGATGGAAGGTAAGGTGCAGTTGTATTTCAGAATAAGAAAAAACTTGGAAATGTATGAAAAATTGTGACTTTTAACCAAAATAAGAAACAGAATACAAAATCAGAAGGGACACAGTAAATTTCCTTGTAAGTACTTGTGCAGTCTGTGCAAGGTATTCTTGCAGTTAAACTATGTGTATGTTTGAATTTTTTTGGTGGGTTCAGTTTTTTGTTAGTTTTGGAGGTTTTCTCATTGATTTTGCTTATTTACACTTATTGCAGAGTATGGCACAGTTAAAAATGTCACACATTTCTAATTGGTCTATCTAGGACATGATGGAAAATAACAAAATATGCTGTGGAGGGTGTTCATCCTACCCTGGGTCTCACAATAAAAGGATTAATTCCCTGTCCAAAAGGCTTCCCTGAGGTTTTCCTATTAACACAGATGCTACTAGTGAGTTACTTAAGTGTTAATGAGCACTGTGAAGAAATTGTAGTAATTTACAACTCTCCTTCAATGTGATTTTTCAGCTGAACATAATTTTCTTGTGCACCATTATTGATTTCATTTTTTTTCCCTCAGAAAGTATAAATGGTGGTTTAATAAAACCTAGGAAACTGAAATGGTTATTTTTCTTTTAAAAAATTAAAAAAATACAATATTGGCAGTGCCAGAAACAAAGTGGTTTGTTTTTCTTCCCACCCCATAAAGGTGTAGCAGAGAAGACACAGCTTCTGAAACTAAATGTTCCCGCAACCTTCATGCTCGTGGCTCTGGATGAAGGTCCAGGCCCTCCAATTAAGTACCAGTATGCTGAGCTGGGCAAGCTGTACACGGTGGTGTCACAGCTGATCCGCTGCTGCAACGTGTCATCCAGGATGCAGTCCTCTATCAATGGTACAGTGGAGCTTCAGTTTGCCTTAGATTAACTGGCTCTATCAGTAAATGTCTTTTTGTGCATGTTTAGCTATTATTTGTAATGTGGATTAGCTGGAAAAATGTTTTCCTTTTGTGTATAGCAACTCTTTCATTTAAGGACAGAAATCTGTTTGTCATAAGCAGAACTGGTTTGCTATACTGAAAAGCCCAAGACAGAAATCTGTTCTGTATTTTATGCTGCTGGTTTACTCCTTAAAGATACAGGAAAGGAGCTGACTAGTAAAGCAGGGGGTTGTTGATTACAAAATAATAATGGTTTTAGAATAGTTTAAGCACATTGGAAAGAGTTGATACTTTTATTCTGAGTAAGCAATTAAAATTATATTACGAAAGTAATCTGTACAGGAAGACCACCATTGCAGGCTCTGAGGTAGCTAATAATGCTTATCAGGGAGATGTGGTGGTGTTGTGGGTAACTCCTGAATATGATTTGGTGCTTGTTCACACTCAAGATGACAAACAGAAGCCAGCACTTTAGTTTATAAAAGATAAAGAATCAGCTAGAAATTGATTAACCACAGTGTAAATCATTAATATCTCCAGTAGCTGAATAGAGTGCAATTTGGTTTTGAGAAATGGTGACAGAACATTGGGCCATGTGGACTTTATGGTCTGTATATGTACACGTTCTGTTAAACATATTTTAGAAAACCTAATTAGAAATCTGTAGAGAAGCTATTTAATGGCAAACTCATTACAGCTTGATGTGTCAGGCTATAAAGTCAATAGGCTAGAATGTGCTATAGTGAGATTAATGAACTGAAAATTTTACTGTGCTATAATAAGCTTGAGAATCATTTGGCAGTTTTGATTGGGTTTGTTTCCAGAGAGTTGCTTGAAGCTTACACTGGAAAGATAATCTACCTATGAAAAATAATTGTATATTCACTGTATTCATAATATTGTGCTAAAAATGTACTTTGTCTGAACACTACTCTGACTACTAATTATGATTACTATTTGCAGAATAAAGTTATGTTTTGCTTTAGCATGTTAAGCTAGAAAAGTTTTCCCTTGGACTTCTGGGAATCTTCAAAAAACAACTCAAACCACTGAAAATTTAGAAACATCAGGAGCAAATCAGCAGTCTTTCCTTACACAAAAGGAAGCTTTCTAAATAAGATACATTAATTTTTATATTTTATATGCATTTTAAAATATTTTATGTGTATATTTCTTTTGTACTCTCCAGAGATACACGTGGGACTGTTCTGATATAGATATTCCTTTGAACACTTTCACACTGTTTAGTGGAGTAAATAGATGTTATGTCCTTAAAATATGACAGAATTGGGCTGTGTTACACAAGCAGTGAAGCAGATAAATTCAGGAGATAAGAGGATTTCACTGAGGAAACTCAGTGATTTCTCCTCTTGCATATGAACATTTCTCCAGCTGTTCTGCTTTGATTGTCTCTGCATAATCTTATCAAACAGGGCGAAGTAGCTCCCTCAGGCATAAAGTGTCAAGCTTCACAATCATGAAAATTAGTTACTTCATACCAAAGTTCTTTCAAAGAAAGTCAGCTGCCAGGGGCAGATTTGCGTTTTTTTTGCTCCATCTATTGTTTTTTGATGAGTTACACCAATTTATATTTTGGAGTGACTACACTGGAAGTACTTCAGTACCTTTTAATCTGTAATAACTGTTTGTTCTAGGTAATCCCCCACTTGCCAACCCTTATGGTGATCCTAATTTATCTCAGCCTATAATGGCACTTCAGCAGAATGTAGCAGACATTCTGTTTGTGAGAACTAGTTATGTGAAGAAAATCATTGAAGACTGCAGCAACTCTGAAGAGACCATCAAGTTGCTTCGTTTCTGCTGTTGGGAGAATCCTCAGTTCTCTTCCACAGTCCTCAGTGAACTACTTTGGCAGGTAAAAACAGAAACTCAGGAGAAAGATGGGAATATAAATGTGTATGATGCAAAATTCTGTACTTATGTATGAGTGTTGTGTCCAATACTGACCAAGTGCTTGATAAATGAACATTGCTTGAGATGGCTCTCTCTGTCAGTGCTGACACTCTTGGGTCTGTACATCATGTTGGAGTAGTAAGAGAAGTCCTTTTATGAGTAGGAATGCAATCAACCTTTAACGAATCAGGAGTGCTCTGTCAAGGGTGGAAAGTAGGCTGTGGTGGTCTTTATGTATTCCAAGAGCATCTCCTAAAGGCTTTCTGTCACTGTCCATAAAAGAGCTTCTTAATTACATGGAAAGTTAGAAAAATGTCTTAAGATCTCTCTTGTATTTATTTCAAGTATGTTCTTCAGGTTCTTTTCTGCAAGTTTGCAGAACATACTTGGCTTCAGACTCAGCAAAGAACCTTTGGGTCTGTCTTATATTTCCTTTCTAATATCTGTAAGATCAGTCACCCTTTTCCACTCCAATTTTTGATTTGTGTTAGCACATCTCTATATTTGCCCATTTTTTTTCATGTAAACATCACGTTTTTCTGGGTGCTTTTGTTTGGCACTTGAAAGAATCATAATAAAAATGACTTTACTGATACTTTGCCAGCCATAAATTTTACATTTTAGGATAACCTTTGAAGATAACCTGTTAACACATTGCCTAAAAGTAGCAATATCAATGAAAAGTGCTGTTTTGTAGTTGTGTTTTTTAGAGGTATTTTTAAAGGTAGTTTCTTCAGCACCTCATGCTTGGGGCTTCAGATCAGGTGTGTTTGGAAGCCATGAGGAAACATTTTGTTCCTTACATAATTTAGTTTATTTAAAAGCAAAACAAAAACTGAACAAAATCACAACCCCCAAAATTCCTGCCACAATCAATACTTTTTAGAAAAGAAGTCCTGAATCCTGAAATATCCTTTAAATTACAGAAAACTTTACCTCAAATGAATTTTCCTTGTACTGCCCCATGTACATTGCAGTGATTCAAGGAATGCTTTCTTATGTTCTCTACATTGGCACTTTTAGGTTGCATATTCATACACGTATGAGCTTCGACCTTATTTGGATCTGCTGCTGCAAATCCTGTTAATTGAGGACTCTTGGCAAACTCACAGGTCAGTATTTTCCTGTCTGTTTATAATTCAGTATTGGTTTGTACAGATTGTTTTTCTAGTGGTTCTGTTGCTAATCCTTTGAAGAGGTTTGTTTTAAATAGATCCTAAATCAAAACACTAAAATAAAGCATTTTTTCTTGTTTTTATCTGAAATTTTGGGATAAGTACAATTTTTGACCTTCCTTACTGTTGAGAAATTTGCTACTTATTCTTATAAAGCCAAGATTTTTCATATAGAAGACAATGCAGTGTAGGCTGAACTTAGTGGTGTTTCCTCTGAGGTGCTTGGTTGGGTTCTGAGAAACATCCCCTTTGGAGGGTCAGTGATATCCTGGTCCTGCTGAGGAGCACACCAGTTCTAGGAATGATACCAAGGCATGCATAAAGTCTGAATGTGGGAGAAAAGTGCATTTCATGCAGAAGTGTTCTCTATGTGATCACATTTCAACAGAATTTTAGCTTCAACATACTATATATTCATCAGTTTAAAACCTAGTTTCTATATGTCTACATAATAAAACTTTTCAAAGTTGAGATTAAAAACATGTAATTATTGAAAATACTGGCTATTTATGAGAGTAATCAATTTTTCAGAAGTTTTATATAAAAGCAGTCGATAATGCAAAATAAATGTCATCAACATGCTGCCTGTCAGTATTTGAAAATGCCACTGTTTCATAATAAATGGTTATAGGTAGTATTGGATTTACTAAATCATTTACAACTATGGACATTTAAAATACTGGGAGTAAGAGCACCCTTTCTCTATGCAGGTGTGGGAGTGGCTCCTGTCCCTCACCTGTGGCAGTGGCTGATCTTCCAGGATGTTCAGTTGCCTGACCTTAGTTTAGAAGGGACCCAGAGGGAGTGGTGGTTTGGCTTAACCACACTCCAGAATAGGACAACTGAGTTGTAGGGATTTCTCTGTTTTCTTTGGAATAATTACAGGTTAGGGAAGTGACAGAAATACCCTTTACACAACAGGCTTTCCAGTTTTGCATATGTATGTGTATGCAATGCATATGTAATGCAGTTTGCTTGTATTCCTGATAAACAAATACTTCTGTAAGATGAATGCTGGAGGATGGGCATACTTGAGCAGATGGGAAGTAAAATAGTGTATTTTTAGGGTTGAACTGCAGGCAAGAAGTCAGTAAGTGGTTGTTGTGGATAATGCTGCATTTGAAATACCAGGGTATGAAGGGGATTGAACACTGTGGTGTGGCTTCCCTGGAGAAGTGCATCACTCCATACTCAAGTTTGCAGTCTCAGCAGGAGCACTGCTGTATGGAATTGAGTTAAGCCTTAGCAGAGGGGCAGCTGCAGACATCACTGGTTCTGTCCTGTTCTTGGTTTTGCTGTGATAATCAGAATTAAATGATCTTTGTCTTTTCTTTAAAAAAAAACCAAAAACTAAAACAACAAACTACCACCAGACAAACAGTGAAACTGCCCCTGGTAAATGATGACCTGCAACTCCTGGAAAACAAACATCGTCTGACCTCAGGCAGTGTCTCTCTCAGTGCTCCTGTCCTCTGGTACTGCCAGATCGCTGCTACTGTTCCTTGGCATCAGACCCACTCTGCTAAATTTCTCTTGATGCGACAAGGTCAAGTGCTGAGATTGGGATAATAATGTTCCCAGTGCTATTAAGTTATAAAGGCTGAAGTCAAGCTCATCATTGCTTTATGGATGGAGCCTGGGCTGGTGGCTGCCTGCAGGCTCTTCACTGCCTGTGCCAGGCTGTGAGGGAAGGGGGCAGTTGCTTTTCCTACCCTCAGTGTAGATGTTTGAGACTTTTATCCCCAAGCCAAAAATATGTCAGTTACCAGTTTTTGCACAATTTCAAGGGCACAGTTAATTCCACTACCCCTTGTCTGAGAGCAGAAGGCACAGAAACTGGGATTAGCTCCAGAAAATGCCCCAGTCCCCTATCCCAATGCACAAATATGTACTGGTTCCTCTTCATGGAAAAGGTGCATCTTTGAGAAATGTAACTAAGTGTAAAGTAACCATTCTGTTGAGGATTTAACTGTTCCGGTTCTGTAAGCACCTATTGGGTTAACAGGGCTATTTTATAACTACAGTAGATACTGTTAAATTTAGTAATAAAAATTAACCAGGGACAGTTACTTACTGTGATTAGAATTAATAATATTTTTATGTATCTTGTTCAGTTAGTTTAAATACTACCAAACCTGCTAAAAATATAAGTTATATATATGGTATGTCAAGTTGGTTTTCTGATTTTAAAAAAAACCCTCTTGACTAACAGCAGAAGTCAGAACACAAGACATCTTGTTTATAAATACATTCTAAGTGGAGCTTGAATTCATGTACTAAAACTCCTTAACACTTGAAGTTTTGTTGTTGTTTGATTTGTTTGTTGTAGGATTCACAACGCACTTAAGGGAATCCCAGATGACAGGGATGGACTCTTTGACACCATTCAGCGCTCGAAGAATCATTATCAGAAAAGAGCTTACCAGTGTATAAAGTGCATGGTGGCTCTCTTCAGCAACTGTCCTGTAGCTTACCAGATCCTCCAGGTGACACCTTGCATTCTGTTTCTTGCTGCTTTTTTATCCCAGTTCTGTGTTTAAAAACTAAAAAAACACTACTGCTCAGTTTTTATCACCTTGGTGAAATGACAACTTCCAGGTACAACTCATTTGAACCTTCCTGTATCAGAAGGTCAGTATATGTGTCTGAAAGCAATTTGGTTAAATTCACCCTCGTGGTTCTGTGATGCAGCTGCAAATCCACAGACTTCATTTCAAATTTGAAGTTTTCTTTGTGCAAAAAAGGAGATTTGGGGTCTCTTTTAAAACAGCAGCAGATGGGTTGGTGGCCTGTTCTCTAATAGCTGATACATAGGAAAGGGAAATTACTCTGTTTTCAAGATGAAAGGAAATAATTCTGAATTGTTAATTTTCCATCTGCAGAGCAATGGAGATTTGAAGAGAAAATGGACCTGGGCAGTGGAGTGGCTTGGAGATGAGCTTGAGCGCCGACCATACACTGGCAATCCTCAGTACACCTACAACAACTGGTCTCCACCCATACAGAGCAATGAAACATCAAATGGCTACTTCCTAGAGAGGTCACACAGTGCTAGAATGACTCTTGCAAAGGCTTGTGAACTCTGCCCAGAGGAGGTAAAGAATTAATTTGACTTCAGTAAATAATTAACCTTAGCAACAGTCTCTGGTCATTAAAAGTAATGAGTTTCATAAGTATTTTATAAATACAGTTTTTTATTTTTGTTTTCATTTGCATACTCCTGTGTGGTTTTCAGCTTTTATTACTGTTTTGGTAGGCATCTGTCACTTAGAGAATTGGCAGCATAGAACTGAAATTGACCACTTAAAGTAGATTATGAATGGGTCTGCATTTCCAGTGATGCGTGACAGGGGAATTTTATTGAGTACAATACAAACTATGGGTGACACCATGGAGTGGAATTTTTCTCCAAGCATATCTGAAACAACCACTTCCATGTAGATTGGTTCTGAATAGAATAATTGTAATATGTTTTACCTGTGTAAATTAAATGTTTTTTCAAACTTCAGGAACCAGATGATCCTGATGCCCCAGATGAACATGAGTCTTCTCCACCTGAAGATGCCCCACTGTATCCCCATTCGCCTGGTTCCCAATATCAACAGGTAAAAGCTCTGAATTGAATCATTTATTCAGAGTTTCAGGTTTGGGTTTTTTAGCATTTATGGTGACTTAAATTACAGGCATTTAGCCAGAAACATATTGTTATCAAATATCACACTTGGAGGAATAAAGATAAGGGTACACCTCCATTTTGCCAGCAGCAGTTTCACCATCAGAGCTTCAGGGGAGAATTTTATGAGATCAGGGATTAATCACTGACAGAAAGAGCAGAGGGACTGATCTCATCACAGTAACTGAATGTGGTTCTGCCATATTTATTGACACTGATATATTTAGTGAGTTGCTTTCTTGTTTTCAAGTATAAAATCAAGCCTCAAGGCCTGAATTTCAGTTTGGATATATGGAAGGCTTTCAGAAAAAAGCAGATGCCTTTGTGCTGTGAACACTGATCTCTAAATCTTAAGTGCATAATAAAATCTGTATCTGTTCTTACGTTAAATTCCTGCTGTGTTAAGATTTTCCAGTGGAAAGCCAGATCTGAAAGAAATCATAACTAGGGGGTTTTTTAACTGAATTGACTAGTTACTAGATCCCTCAGTTAGTTGCCATTTTTTTTTCCAATTAATTTTATATATTCCAAATCTGCTAATTTAATTTCCTTTCCTGCCCAAATCCATTTTCCCCTCCATCTTGCTTTCCTTACTTGATGTTCTCAGCAGAGCAGTTGGTAAGTCATGCAGATTTTCCCACTCCTTTCTGAGCTCCCAAGTTCAGACAC
Organism: Sakesphorus luctuosus; assembly: GCA_013396695.1. NCBI lineage: Eukaryota > Metazoa > Chordata > Aves > Passeriformes > Thamnophilidae > Sakesphorus > Sakesphorus luctuosus. The sequence continues at coordinate 537,828 of VWZD01004428.1, read as the reverse complement.
ATTCTATAACCTCACCATTACCCGTGTGATGTGTTCACTTTCTTGCAAGAGAGCATTTCTCACTAACACACACAATCCTCATATTCCTAGTTTCTCCACAAACTCAGCAAAGCAGTAGATAAATGAGATGTTTCTGTTGGCCAGATCTGTGTATGACTCTTCAAATTGGGGCAGAGCATCTGCAGAAAACTGCTGGTCTAGATTTCATTCAGTTCTGTAACACTGAAAAATTAAAAACTAAAGTGTGCTCCATAAATACAGGTGTGCTTTTCCCATTGTGTTAGGAAATAAATCAAGCTGGTTGAATCTGTTAATAAAATGTATGCACAGTTTACCGTGGCAGCACACGGGCAACCTCTTCCCCTTTGTTTTCTTTCTTGCTGCTTTTGCTTTGCATGTAACTGTTTGTTATTGAAAAGCTGAAATCACTTTTTCAACTGATCTTGTATCTTTACAAGTTGGTTGTTTGTTTACCTTCTGTGTAAATCAGAAAGGTAAGTGAAAGGTGTGACTCAGGAATCAAAGAGCTCAGATATGTGTTCATACAGAAGAGGTTTGGTGTGCCTGAGGATCCTGTTCAGTGGCCTGAATGGAAAGGGGCACAGCAGCGAGTGAGAAACAGCCCCAAGTTTTAAAGCCCCTTTAAAATGTCGCTGCTCTCTTGCAGAATAACCACGTGCATGGACAGCCATACACGGGCCCGGCAGCACATCACATGAACAACCCTCAGCGAACTGGCCAACGAGCACAAGAAAACTACGAAGGCAGTGAAGAAGTTTCCCCGCCTCAGACAAAAGATTAGTGAAATGCACATAATCAATTAACTTGCTCCATCAAGACTGTGCACCCAGGCCTTACAGTCCAACCTTTCTCTGTGTCTGGCTAATATTTAAAACTAGAAAAACTATTCCTAATCAACATGGAGTGGAGAGTCTATTCACTGTCTTATCTGCAGAAAATTGCTGTCAATATATAACCCGCCTGCAGTGGAAAGTGTATAGTGTTTTGTAATAAATGGCCTGATGCTAATGTGTAAATGGCAAAGGTGTATATAGTATATTAATGTTTGACTGTTAATTCTTGAGCAAGAAACATTTTTTTTTGTCTTGATGAGACTCACAGATCTACAAAAAGAAAAAAATAATTTCTTGATATATCTGCTGCGCTCTGCAACCAGTGTTGCCTGCCTGATGGCAGTTGGATCAACTCCTTTACGAAAAAGCCTATCCATGTCAACCACAAAAATAGTTTCATGTTAATTCTTTGCCACTGGAGTCGATTTTACTATGAGCAACGTAATGGCTGGTAACCTTTTAATTATTTGGTTGATGTGGAAAATTGGTGATGTAACATTGTTTCTAGATCTTTTTTCATTGCCTTTTTCATTCTGGTATTAGGTTAATCACTTTGAAGCTATAGTTATGCTGTAACATTTAGCATGGCTTCACACCAAGTTAGTGTAGCCAATGAGGGGAAAAAAAAACAAAAACAAACATGACAGCAGTTGTCCCAATGTGACAACTGTATTGCTCAGAACTTTTTCTTCTTACACCTAGACTTTAAAATGGGGAGGGAAAATGTGACAAACAAGTGGTTTTCAGTTTCACATATGTTCCTCACATCTGATGTTTGACAGTTCTCTCTCTGGGTGGGATAAAGAACACTTAGTTTTCAGTAATAGGAATTCAAAAGATTTAAAACAAATATGCAAAAATTTGCTATGCCAGGATGCCTGGAGCATAATAGACTGTATTTGGTGTGCTTGTTTTGTTTCTTTGGTAGAGCTTATTAGATAAACTTCTAACACTTTCCTTCTACTGCATCCCAGTGAAGTGGAAGTCAACAAAATCACAGAGTACTTGTGAGTGCCACTGCACCAAGTTAACTTGCTGGTTTTCTGCTCGTTCACAGTTCTACTTGAAAGCGAGAATTGTCTTAGCTCTTTATCCATTATAAAGAAAATCTTAACATTAGAAGCAGGGTTTAAATATAAAAGAAACTACTGGTTAGTCAAATACAATTCTGAGGTATCTCTATTCCAGAATAAACATTTGTTTAAAGACTTAAAGAAACGCATCAGTAAATACTGTATTTAAATGAAAATTGGTAACTTGAATGTGTGTAATTTTTTTGGAACCTGTCTAAAAACCAAATACCCCTGCAAAACAGATACAGCCCACCCTATACTATTTAAATATTTTGCTGTTTTATTTTATAGAAATTATTTTGCTGAATTCACAAATAGATTTGATTTAAGAAGAATGTTTTGTCCTGTGGTGTGTGTTGTTTTTTGGGGTTTTGTTTTTTAATGGACTGCACAGAAAGGTGAATTCTGTGCAGTGGCACTATGCTGAATTCTGGAACAACAGTCACATTGAGATTCTGTGCACAAAAAAAAAAACAATTGGCCCTTAAGAATAAAACAATTAGGACAATTACACTGTAAAAGTTTCTTAATGTGATTTATCTTGTACTTTTTGTATGTTTTTATATATACATATATATATTTAAGAGCACAAGCTTGATGGTGTTTTTTACAAATGAGTTGGTAGAAACAAAGCTGCTTATCAAATTAAAGGTCTGTAGTTTTGAAATGAACAATGGCAAATCCAGTTGCAAGTGCATTCTTAGGCATTTAGTGTAACAAGGGAGGGACACAGAAGATTTTTGAATATGCTGTGGAGCAATGATCACTTTTATGCTTCCATGTTTTTCCTAGTGCTCCAGTTAATTCAGATTTTTTCATAGATTTTTGGTAACACCATTTTACCAAATTTGAATAAAGTGTTCCCATTTGTGTTTGGGGATGCTTGTTGGAGGTTTTAACTAAAAAAAAATGCTACCCTGAGTTCTCAAGTTGAAATAGTTCATATTTATTTGGACCAGTAATTGTTAAACAAGCTATCTCAGAGGCAATTATTATGTATTTTTTACTATATAGGTAAAATATATAATGTGCTAGTTCAGCCTTGCCAAACGTGTTTGCTTTTAATAGTGCAATGATTGTAGAGTCATGTCAAACCTGTGACACTTTACGGCTGTGGCTCCTTCAGCCATCCCCTCCCCTGTCCCTGAGCTGGGAATGGCTGCACTGGCACTTGTTTTTCAGGCAGCAAATTGGGAATATTGTGCATCTTTGTGACATGAAGAAGGATAAACCTGTCCTGTTTGCTGCAGCTGCTGCTTTTAGACAGGTGTAAGGTGCAATGTTTTCTTCACTCTGGGCAAAACAATTTTGAATTGTACTTAAATACTGTAAAAGCAAAAAGTTTGATATGCATGTTCCTGTTGCAGCATTTTGGCAGGTGGTTTTCAGGCGATACACCTGGTGATACCTCGTTGGTGATGGCACACACTTTAAAGCAGTCGTCCTCAAAGTGCCTAAAGATTAACTCCCCATCGCTGATTTCAGTCCTGTTTTTCTGTTTAGAACAATTTCTAGGGAATCTCTGGTCTTCCATAAAACGAGCCAATAAATAGTAAAGCAATTCCTGGTGTTCCTGGCAGTGTAACGTGGGATACATAGAAACTGAAAACCCGTAGGAGATGTTAAACGGGGTTTGATGTGTACTTTGACCTCGGGGGAAATCCATAACCTTACTACACAGAATTTCTCCCTCTTGTACATTTGGATTGTGGTTGTTTAGTGACTAAAATAAGCCTTTTAACACCTGCTACTGTCAGTGTTAAAAATAGTACAGCCATATATCAAAGGAATTCAGTCACTGTTGGTGTATCAGTAAATGTGCTGCGTTCCAGTCGCAGAGTTGGACACCTGCACCTGTGTTACCCCTTTGACAACAAGGAGTTGGCTCAGGGTTCAGTCAGAGCTCGTTTGTCCTGCAGGACCTGATCTCGTGGTGAGGGACAAGCAGAACAGGGCTCTGCTTGACTTGGAATTTTTCACATTATTCTCCCTACTGACTACTAGCTATGAAAATTTGAGTTTTCTGTTTTTCAGGCTGGTGTATCTTGCTGAAATGGAGCCAGAAAGAAATTAAATTCCCCAGTGACATTTCTCTTTTTTTCAAAGGAAACTTCAGACAACATGAGAGATTTGTGTTACAATAATTGCTGTTATGCCTTCTCAGCCACTTTGTTGTGCCTAGCTTGTGTGTTTTAGCATATGTGTCATGAAAAAGCACTTATGGTTCCAAAACTTCCTATATATTTCCTGAGTTCCAGGAGAGAGTGAGATTAGCCATTCTGCCAAAGCTAAAATGGGCAAAAATTGGCTGCTGTAGCAATTTACTCCATTTTTGGTTTAAATAAATTTTGTCTACCTCTGAGTCTTTTGCCATAAATGAAAAGGCTGATAAACTCTGTCAGGGCAAAGTGGCTCAATGTTTTTGTTGGTGTGAGTTGCAGTTACTGGGCATTGCAGGGAGGCTTCCAGTGCAACGGGTTTAACTTCAAATGAAAGCTGAAGACTGACTATAGAAATTAGGGGAACAAGTGGCGTGTTAGGGAACATGCAGAGTAACAAATTAAGTGTTTAAATATCCTTGCTAAACCTTATTAGTCCACACTTGCAAATCCACATTGAAAGCAAGTTCTTCCCAGTGATGAAATACACCTTAATTTTTGGGATGGTGAGATGCTGATGCTGACCTCACATTAAGACAGGTGGGGGAGTCTCCCATTTGTGGCCCTTCTTCAGCACAGTGTAATCAGGACAACAGTAATTTTGGCTCCCCATCTTTTTCCTTTTCATGCCCTCCATCAGGATACCACTTTTTTCACAACTATGAGGTCTTGGGAATAAAGTCCTGCCTTCTATAGAGCTGGGCAGGACAGGCTTTCTGGAGAGCAGTAGGAGCTGCCTTGTACCCCCCATGTGCTGCAGGAACAGAGCAAGGGGGAAGGAGCCCAGCTGCTTCTTCCTGCAGGCATTTCTGATCCTCTTCCAGGTGGTTTCACAGGGACGACGACAGCAAGCACCTCTTTGAAGCTCAGTGCATGTTTTTTCCTGGCTTGCAGCTGGGATCAGAGTACCCTGGAGCAGTGACAGCTGTGTGTCCCCTCCCTGCCATTCCAGGGTGTCCATGTCCCTGCCTTCTCGTGGTCTTTGGGGATTGTCGTGCCAGTCACTGACACTGAGACTTGCCCTCCATTCCGGACTGGACAGCTCTGCTGTGCTGGAAGGGCTTTTACCCAACCCCAGCACTGCCACTTGTCACACTGTGGAGCTCTGTAAGGTTTATACCATAAATGCCCTTTTATTTCCAGGTCAGCTCCCTTGGGGTGACTGTTTTAAAGTGTCCAGCAGCCACTCCTTGGTCCTTTTCTAGCAGAGCAAGTGCTCAGTCCCGCCCCTGCAGGGCGTGTGAAGGCAGGCTGGCGGTGGAAGTGTTTTCACGTAGTTTCCATCTGTTAAATTCAAAGATCTTCATCCTGTAATCTGATGTTCTGATGCAAGTTGTGGTGGATCCCTGGATTTCAACAGTATGTGTATGGATTCAGCTGATTTCAGAGTGAAAGTTGGTGACGTGTTGCAGAGGTCAGGCCGGATCGGTCAGTGGGTGGCACAAAAGACAGATCTCTCTTGTTTGCAGTCAGTGAAATCAAAACAAGCGTGAGGGAACCAGTTTCTGAAGGAGAAAAACACTCTCCTGAATAAGGGCTAACTTTTCATTGGATTTTTAAATACCCAACTCTGTACTTTTTAGCTTTAGAATTCCTTAAAGCCACTTTTTGATAATAAAACTGACCTACAGGCTGTTTCCTTGGAAGAATTTAATATAGCCTTAATCACATCAGCACAATTCTGAAATGACAGGGTCATTCTTCAGTGGTCAAAATAATGTGCAAAAAATGTCTCCTAGTCTTTAACCATGAGCTAACCTTGAGGAATGGAAATAAGAGAAAAAAGGGTCTACAAATCCATCCAAAATCTAATCATAGAAAAACAAGATCCTTCCCTTCTTCTCTGTCTCTGTACTATTCAAAATGTCTGATAGTGTTAATTTTAATTTTTATTCTTACTTTGCAACAGCTATACCAATAACTTGGTTTATATTGCCCAAAGTGGTGTCAGCTGCTCTGTCTGCAGCTTCCTGATGTGTTTGCAGTGAAGGGCCCTTTTAGTCCTTACCAGAGCAAAGTCTTTCATTGTTTGGGTTTTCCCCTAAATCCACATTTCCGTTGTTGTGATGTCCTGTTGTTTCCATACAATGCCCAGGGCTGGATGAATGCTTTCCAAGTGTGGTTTCACCTGAGCCATTAAGCGAGCAGTTCTGTTCCTTTGCTGTAGTGATACCTCTGTAGGTGCAGCTTTTAAAGGTATCAGCCTTTTTTTGTAGCTTTATTTATTGAAATGCTGCTCAGTTCTTGTCCCTCCGCCCCTGAATTCCTGTCCATCATTTCTTGTGATTCCTTCTTACAGAGTTTTTCACTCTGGATTGCAAGGGTCATTTTTATATTTAATATTTTTGTATTTTCTTGGAATCAAATCCCTTCACTTGCCATGATGTTGTTTACCTCCTTTTTTTTACCTACACCTGCTGTTTGTTGCTGCAAAACAAACCGTGTTTGCCAGGCAGCCTCCAGAGCAGAACCTTCTCCAGTGCAGTAGCAGCAGCCTTGGCCATCTGGGCTTTCTCTTCTCTCAGATCTTCTCATAACTTACGTGGGATTGGGTGGCAGCCAGGAATTCTAATAGTTTGTGGCTTATTGGGATTCTTTGGTTGATTGATTGGTTGGGTTTTTCCCCCCCCCCTTCATTTTTCTATATTGAACAGTTGGTTTGTACAGGTGAATAAAAACAGTAGGTTTTGTTGGAATCTACTCTGGAAAAGAAGGCTGACTATACTTGATTGTATTTAAATATCTGGTAGGTGCTTTAAAGTCCTCAGAGGGTCTTCTGGAAGCAAATCCAAACACTTAGAAATGTGAAGACTGGGTCTTCAGGATTTAATGATAGAAATTCTATCGGCCTCCCCTGTGCGTGATTAGGGACAGGTGAAATAGCAGAAATGGCAATATTTCCCTGAAGAGAGAGGTCATGCTGTGTAAAATCCCTGGGGAACTGGAATGGGCTTTTTCTGGCCCCACACACACCACTGGCAGCAGCCTGTGAGCCCTCCCAGTAGGAACTGTCCTGACCCACGGGATCCCTGGGCACCGAGGCGCTGATTCCTCACAAGAACTTCAGATTAAGTAGCATGTAAAGCATTTTCTATCCTTTTTCTCCTCAGATCTGTACTGAGTCAAATCCTCTGAGCAAATAAAGGCAGGGAGTGGCCTGAGTGAGGGGCTTCCCCAGCTGCCTCTGGAATACTTTCTACCTCTTGATGTTCGTTGCCGGCTGATCCGCCGGGAGCGGCTCCAGCGGAGCCGGAGCTGCTCTGGGTGAGCCAACACAGGTGCACAAATACCTGGTGGGGCTGTTTGCTGGGCAGGCACGGGCAGTCCCTGCCTCCCCTGGGGATGCACGCGACCATTTGAGGGACCTGTGTTTGCATCAAAGTGGAGGAACTGGCGTTTTTCAGGTGGCACCACGTGGACTCACAGACACTTCTCACTCAGCCTCTCGTGCTGCCTCAGTACCTGTGTGGAGTAGCATCAAATCCGTTCACAACTAATGCTCAAATAATGCAACTGCAGGGAGGGACTGGGGTTTCCAGCTCTGTTGGTGAGGGTTTAGAAAGGGAGGGATGTGGGAATGTGGAAAGCCAGGGTTCTGCAGATCAACCCAGGTGTTTATCTAGAATAAAAAAATGTTTCTGATTGCTAACTGTGGTTGTGTGTAAGACTGAAATGCTGAAAGAGAACTGTGTAACCCTCCCACTCCAAGTCTGAGAGAGGCCTGGCATTGGCTTTCTGAACACTTCTGCAATCTGAACCAAAAACCTGCTGTGGGAATGTAGACTTACCATAGAGCTGTGGAAGAAAACTTCAGTCGTGTCACTTCTCTTGGTCTTCAGAACAGTCAACATGGTTTTGATGTAGGTTTTAGATTATGTATATATAAATCTGATTGAAGTACCAACAGCAAACCATAAATAAAATGTGGACTTAATTGAAGAATGGGCTAGTGGAGGCCTCTTGTGTTGAATTTATTAAAATACAATCCAACAAAGTTGTTGATGGAGGAGACTCGCTGTGACGAAGACAGGGAAATAAAGCTGGGGTGTCCTCAAGATGGGAAAAGAGCCGGGTTTGCTGCTGCCTTTGAATTTATTGTAGCACCAAGGGACCAGCTCGACTGTGCTGTGGTGGCTGGAGAAGAGCTGGATGCTTGGGAATGCTCCTGGGCATCACCCCAGCTTCGTGCCTGCTGAGGGCCAAAGGCGTCTGTGAGTGGCACTGCTCCCTCCTTGGTGTGAGGGGTTATTCCAGGGACAGGGGTCCTTTCACATTCCAGGCTGGCAGAAGCCGATGCAGCTGCTGCAGAGCTGCTCTGACACTGTTTCCACAACATGCCCATTGCCCAGTTTGGCTCTGCCAGAGCAAGGGCCATCACCTAAAGCAATGTGAGGTGGGTGTAAAAGTGCTGCTGGAAACCTCTGGTTCACTAGGTTTGATCTTGAATATTTGTAAATAAAAATGCAAAACAATAGCAAATTACTGGGAATTTGTAGTACTAATATTAAATTAAAAAAACCTGTTTAAACCAGACATCAGGGAATCAGGTAACACAAGAGGTTCCACCTCAACGTGAAGAATCACTGAGGGTGGTGGAGCACTGGAACAGCTGCCCAGGGAGGGCCTGGAGTCTCCCTCTCTGGTGACATCCCAAACCCACCGGACCCGTTCCTGTGTCACCTGCTCCAGGTGACCCTGCCTTGGCAGGGGGGTTGGAGTGGAGAATCTCCAGAGGTCCCTTCCAACCCTGACAGTTCTGACTGTGTAACACCTGGTTTGGTGGGTCTGTTCAGTCAGTGTCACCCTCCTGAGGGGACATGTGTGAGAATTCTCTGGACATCGACGTGTTGGCAAAAATGAGAATTCCGGATACACTCTGGATGTATCCCAGCAGGTCATTGCCAGCTGGGGGGTTGCTGTGAACTTGGAGAAGAAAGCTGTGGGTGAAGGCAGCAAAAAGGTAAAGTGACTCCCATGAATGTTTCTGTTCTCACATTTCTCTCTGAGAAATTGTTAATGCCACAGGACAAAAAAAGCCATTTTTAAATTAAACTTCTATGGAGGCTATAATGATTTATTGATCACCAGACTCCATGAAACCTTCTAGAATTTGGGCTCCTGTGGTTTTTACATTAGCTGAAAATACAGCCCAAAGCATTTCCCTTAGATTTGACAGATACTTACCTGGTAACTTCAGCATAACAGCATCATTATCTTCCTGACAAAGCTTGTTTCCCTCTCTTCTTTTTTACAAAAACTCTGGATGGGTTGGATCTCACCTTTTTCTACCTCACTCTGTTTCCTTGCATCTCCTTTTGCATTTCCTCCCTCCCTCCACCAGGTGTGTAGCAGGTTGTGGGTCCTCCAGAATTGCTCCCCACTTTGGATCTGTTGAGCGTGGGCAGTCGGGACTGGGAGGTGGTGCTGTGGAAAGCCCTGGAGCAGGATCCTTTCCCGTCTCCGGGGGAATTCCTGCTCCTGCCATGCGTGTCTCAGTGCAAGGTAGAAATGTTTGGGCTGCGGAGGTGTTGGAAGGGGATGATGATGTTAATGAGGAGGTTCTGTTACTGTGAAAGAGTTTGTGATACAAGTTCATGCTTAGGTAGCACTTGGTGTTTGGTCTTTCAGTAGGTGGGACTTCAAAGCCCTTTTAAAGGAAGACTTTTTAGTGCTTCACTGTTATGTATCTTCTTTTTTCTTTTTTTATTTTATTTTATTGCTTTTCTTTATCAAACAAAGTCTTATACTGGAAATAACCTCTGAAATTTCTACATCAACGCAACCTTTGTCTTTATAACAGGGTTGGCTTCATTTCAAGATTTCTGATGTCCTTGTAACTGCTAATCCTTATATGAAGTTTTTTATTATTATTTTAATAATAAGTATGGCTGTAATTTTTGAAGTTTGACTACTCATATAGTAGCTCATGTCCTCTGTGCAGCATTAGGGCTGGAAACTGAGACACTCATCCATGAAGTATCCTGGATTTTAACTATAAAAGCAAATTAACTGTAATTCTGTCCTGCTGATCAGAACTGCCAGTTTGAGCAAGAGGTTCCTGGATATGACACATAATTAAAGTATAATTGCAACACACTACCTAATGACTCCCATGGCAGGGGGGTTGGAATTAGATGATCCTTAAGGTCCTTTCCAACTCAAACCATCCTGTGATTCTATCCCATGAGTTATGGGGGCAGGAGAAGCACAAGGCAATGGAAGGAGCTGTGTTTTCTGTTGAGCACTGTTTGTGTTTACTTTGCTTATTTACATTCAAAAGTGGGTTTGTGTTAAAGCTTCTTCAGCAGAGCTCAGACACCCACCCACCCCACCAGCCAAGGGGGCACAGGAAGGCTCCCTGCTGCTTTGCAATGTCCCTGTCCTGATGAATTTCTGGTTTCTACAGCAGATTCAGGAGCTCGAACCTCCTCCCTGATGCTGTTCAGCCCTCACAGAGGCCAGGACTGACATTCACTCCAGCCCCATCTTCCTTGTCCATTCAGTACTTTCACAGATCCTCCCAGGCTGAAATAAGCTTGTTAGGGACTCAACAGTGTATTTTTATATGTGGGGGCTTTTTTATTCTTGTTGCATTGTTAGTTCTCTTAACCTCCTGTCAGGTAACCTGCTGGAGCTTAGATTAGACCTTCACTTTGGAAAATCTATTTCCATTTACCTGAATTTTTTCATTTTAGGCTGCCCCCTTTAGAGCCTCTGATTTTTCAGTCATTCACTTTATCCAATTTGCTCTTCCCTTCTATTTTTTATAAATTTTTAGCCCTGAGGGGCTGAGGGAGAGAATTTTCCCCCTGGAGAATGTTTGCCTTGTGGTAACTTTCAAATGTCACTGTGGCTTTTTTTAAATTCCATGTTCATTGCAGGAGTCTGAACAACACTGGAACTGGGTGGGTGTTCTTCAGTAAAAAGCTACAGCTCAAAGCCAAGTGGCATCAGTGTTTGGGAAGGGCAAACAGCTTGAAAATTCTCCCCTGTGAAGGCTGTTCAGCTTATGATGGGGTGTCCTGAGGTGCTGTGGTAACATGGGCAGAACATCTGAAGTCCTGCTGGGAACCTTTATTCTCATAAGAACAGCTGTCCTGTGCAAAGCCAACCTTTTGGAGGGGAATGAGGGAAAAGCCATGGGGTTTATTGCAAAGTGGCTTTATTCACTCAGCTTTTCTGAACTGGCCTTTGGAGGGAAAAAAGGTACAAATCTGCCAAAGCAGATTCACTCAGCTTTCCGTGTGAGCACACCTAAAGGCAGGGCTCCTGTTGGTCTGCAGCAGCTCTGGCAGGCTGTGTGATACCTTAAGCTCCTGCATTTGTGCTCAGAGGGAGCATCTTTGATCTGGCTGGAGCCTGATGATTCCAAAAGGAAGCCCAAACCTTACAGTGAATGGAGCTGAAACACTTCCTTTGTACAAATTGCTCCAAAGAAACAGTAGATAAAAATGGAAAACCATTATGTTAAAGACTATGAACTTGGAAAACTGAGCACCATTTCAGCCAGATTCTTAAATTAAAACAAGTAACCAAGGGATTGCCTGATTGGTCTGTAATGATGTCAGGCCTAACCAACCCCAGTGACATCACCATACCAGGACACAAGAGCATCCGCACAAAGTGTTACTCCAGCCTGCAGGACCAGCCTATAAAGTGCAGGCTGAGAGAATCCCCTTGGCTCTTCAGGGCAAGGGGGGAAGAAACCTCTTCTCCCCTCACAACTCAAGTATCATCCCTACTTCAGCCCCACTGTAGCAGCAGACACCATGAACTTCACACAAGCTGTGTTGGACAAATTTATTCTGTAACCTCCACAGAGGTTGTTTAGTTCTCCTAAACACACAGTTGGGGTGTTTAGTTCTCCTTCTCCTGCACAGTCTTTGTTCCCCTCAGCCTGCCGGTGCGACGGGCAGCGATGAGACCGACCTTGCGCCCAGCGGGAGCGTCTCTGCGGATGGTCGAGGGCTTCCCGATGTGCTGGTGGTTACCCCCTCCAAAGGGATGTTCTACAGGCTGTGGAGAGGGAAGGCAAGCCAGCAGTTTAACCACAGACACAAGTGAAGGATGTTCAACAGCAATAAACGTATTCGAGGGAACAAGGAGTTTAACTGCATCACTTGAACGAGGTGCAGTGATTGTCTCATCCCCAAATCACACAAATGCTCTCTGAACTGCAAGGAAGGACGAGGGTAACACCAACTGCAAACACTCACGTTCATGGCCACACCACGGACACGTGGCCAGCAGTTCCTCTTCGCCTTGTACTTGTGGTAGGCCCTGCCAGCCTTCAGGATGGGCTTGTCAATACGGCCTCCACCGGCAACGATTCCTGCAGGGAATTGCAGGGATGGTAACACCCAAATACACACAAGAGTACTGTGACAACCCACCCTTAAGGGGAAGAAAGTGTTTAAGAACAAGACTAATCCCTAATAACAGTCAGGTTCTAAGACTGAGCTTCTGAAGACCATCTCAAGCAATCCTAGCTGGGTTCAAACCAGTAAGTTCCAGCCAACTCCACCAGTGAGATAGGGCTCGAGTGACAGCCACACACTGAGGGCTCTGCCAGGGGACACACTTCAATTCCTGCTTTCCAATCCATACACGCAGGATTGAGTTCAGCAGTTTTTAAAGCACTGTCAGTTCTACTGCCTGAATTTCTTGGGCAACAGCTTTTCAAGTAAAGTATGAATTGAAAGAGTTTAGGGGCCTATGAAGAACTGAGTTTAATACCTCCTTATTTTATTTATTGTGTTAATTCTTCTACAGTAACACACCAGATTACACACTTTGGTGTCTTCTATGCAGAGGCAGGCAGGTGTCACCAGCAGCCACCTCAGCTGTCACTCAGGTGCACCAAAAACCTGCTAAAGCCTCTGCTTTTTTGCAATGGTATTGTCATGCCTTGTCAGACCTTCCAGAACACTCCACCCACCTGACACCACCTCCAGCACTCCCTGCAGGCTCACTCTGTACAAAAAGCATCAACGCCATTTTCCCCAGAAGTCCTTCCCAAGGACTGCAGGTTCTACAGGCTGAGCAATTCCACTACAGCATTTACTTTTCTGTCCTCTCACCAGGTCAGACCATCTCCAAATTCAGGTCAACCATTACCCAAAAGTAGGGCAGGCATAACATACAAGTCAGGCCCCTGAGCACAGACTGTACTGGTGTGTGACTCTGGGTCCAGCCTGCACATGACACTATTTTCAAGATGGTTATTACAAACTGGGGTCCTGTTTGAGAGGTTCCTTAGCAGTCACAAGCAGCTCAGTGACCAGAGACACTCACAGCTGTCACTCCTTACCAACAACAGCTCTGTTTGCAGAGGAGATCACTTTCTTGGAGCCAGAAGGCAGCTTCACTCTGGTCTTCTTGGTTTCAGGGTTGTGGGAGATGACAGTGGCGTAGTTCCCAGAGGCACGTGCCAGCTTTCCACGGTCACCGGGCTTCTCCTCCAGGCAGCACACGATGGTGCCTTCTGGCATGGTGCCCACAGGCAGGACATTCCCAATGTTCAGCTGAGCTGCAAGGAGCAATCAGAGGAGCCACAGCTTCATCTGTGTTCCTGGACTCACAGTTCTGTTTAACACAGGGCCGCTCCCACCGGAGGGTGGCACCGCACGGACCCTCCTCGAGGCAGCGGTTGGGGCACGTTTTGGGGTTTGACCTGAAACACGAGTCCCACTTCCAGTATGGAGAGAGGTGCACTGGGACACTCAGTGTGCTGGCCCTGCCCCAGCAGCACCCCCAGACCCACCTTTCTTGCCACAGTACACGAACTGGCCGGTGTGGATGCCCTCGGCGGCGATGAACAGCTCCGTGCGCTTCTTGAACCGGTACGGGTCACGGAACGCGATCTTGGCCAGCGGGGCGCCCCGGCCCGGGTCGTGGATGATGTCCTGTGGGAATGCAGAGCTGCCTCAGAGCAGGACACAGCCCTTGCCAGGGGTTCTGCACTAATTAAACTACTCGGAGAACTGGAGATATTACTGGCAATTGTCACCAGGACACCCCCACCCTTCCCAGGGGGATCTGGGTTCCTCCCGACAGGAATGAGCTGAACATTCACATCTGTGAGGATGAAGCCTCCAGGATCTGCATCACACCAGCACATCAGGGAAAAATTCCTCACTGGGAGGGTGGTGAGACACTGGATCACGTTGCCCAGGGAAGTTGTGGAATGCTCCATCCCTGAAGTCTCCAAGGCCAGGATGGACAGGGCTTGGAGCAATCTGGTCTAGTGGAGGTGTCCCTGCTGTCCTAGGACAGCTCAGATGCTGTTGGTGTCCAGTACTGACAGTTTTTTCTGTTGTTGTCAACTCTGTTGGCCAAACCCCCCCACATATGCCATAAGTTGAAGTTAAACCTCCCTACCTACTTTTCATCACCAACTCCCTTCTGGTGAGTGTGAATAAAGTTCTCTCTACAGCCTGAAGATGATCGTGCTCTAAAATGCTGAAGAGATGCTCAGAGCATCCAACCAGGTACCTGTGGCACTGTTTGCAGTCACTGACACCCAAGAAACACCTGCAGCACACCCTAAAGCACTGCCTTGACCCCAGTGCTCAACACTGAGATGATGGACATCACTTGGGGATTTCAAAGATTATTTTTTTTAATGGGCAATCAACTACACGGGCTCCTTTCCTCCTCTGTGTTTCCTGAGGTACAGGGAATTCTTAGGCAACACAAACCCACATTTCCTACATAAAATCTGATATTCCTGCACTAGCAAAGCTCCAAGAGAAAATCCTACTGCTGGCTACACGCTGCCACCTTTCTCCAGGTGCTTTCATAAATCCTAAGTAGCTCAACTTTTCAAAGAACCTGATTAAACAAAAAGAGAGGTGCCTGAATAACAGATAGCCACGTATGGAACAGGCTTTGGGCACAGCGAGCAGGGCTGGGATCCCTCGAGAGGAGCACAGGGATGGGCTGGGATCCCTCGAGAGGAGCACAGGGATGGGCTGGGATCCCCTTCGGGAGGAGCACAGGGATGGGCTGGGCTCCTCTTCGGGAGGAGCACAGGGATAGGCTGGGATCCCCTTCGGGAGGAGCACAGGGATGGGCTGCGATCCCCCTCAAGAGGAAAAGGATGGGCACCCCGGGAAGGGGGACACGTCCGGGAAGGGGGACACGCCGGGAGGAGCAGAGATGGCCCCCCCGGGCCCAGGGGAGAGGCCCGGCCCGTACCTTGACGATGCCCTTGATGTAGCCGTGCCGCTCGGCGAAGTCCACGGCGCGGAGCTTGGCGGGGCCCTTCCTGTGCTTCACGTGTGCCCGGAACACGGAGCCCGCGCCCTTCCTCTGCCCGCGGATGACGCGGCCCATGGCGCCCTGTGGGAACGCGGCGGGACAGCCCCGTCAGCGCCGCCCCGGCCCGGCCGCGCTCCCACTCCAGCTCCCGCTCCGACTC
>VWZD01004428.1:494729-521989 GCA_013396695.1 Sakesphorus luctuosus | reverse complement strand
TGGGGGTCCGCCCGGAGCCTGCCCTGTCCCGGGGCCGTGGGAGCCGCGCCCGGCGGGGCCGTGTCGTGCCAGGCAGGGCCTTCCCGGTGCCGCTCCGGGCGCTGTGAGGGCGCCGGGCACGGCCCCGCCGGCTCCGCCTCCCGGGGCTTTTCTTCCCGCAGTCAGAGGGTCGGTCAGGTTGGAAAGGAGCTCTGGGGTCGGCGAGTCCCGCCCGTGACCGAACAGCGCCGAGTCAGCCAGACCGCGGCACTGAGGGACACACAGTCTGTCCTCAGACATCTCCAGTGTCGGAGACACCTCCCCGGGCAGCCCATTCCGGGGTCTGACCATCCTTGCTGGGACGAGCCTTCCTGATGTCCACCTTAAACCTCCCCTGGCCCAGCTTTAGGCTGTGTCCGCTCATCCCGCCCCTGGTTTCCCGGGAGAAGAGCCCGGCCCCGGAGCCCCTTTCCCCAGGCCGAGCCCCCGCAGCTCCCTCAGTCGCACCTCAAGGATTTGTGTTCCAGGTCCTTCCCCAGCCCCACTGCCCTCTCTGCACTCGCTCCTGCTCCCAAATTGAGGGCCCAGAACCAGAGCTGGGGCCTCCCCGTTCCGAGGAGAGGCACTTGGTTTAAAGCCCTGGGACTGGCAGTGTTGTCTGAGGGTCTCGCCTTACCAAACAGACACCCTGACCCCAGAGCTGCTTTGCCAAGATCTCTTAATTAGCCAGCCCGAAGATGCTGTTTGCAGGATGAGGCTCCACCCTTACAGGGACAGTTGGATCTGTAATAATCAGACTGTATCATGCAGTTTAAGAGCTGCAGGTTTGGGGCAAGGAAGCAACCGACGATAAAAACACTGCAGTTGCTTCAAGCTGCCTTTGTCAGATTTTAATCAATATTAATTAGGGCATAATTGAGAGATACAGCAAAGCAGAGGCAATCATCTTACTGTTCCTAATCAACCTCTCCTACTCTCTGGAAGGGAAATGAAAGTGCCTTAACTTCTTTAACAGCCCACTAGGTTTCCTGCATCAGAGGCTGTTCTTCCAGAACAGGTCACTGCTGAAAACCCAATTCACTGGACGTGGAAGGTTTGACTTCAGCGACTCATTGGAAATTTGGAAAAACTCACCAATGTC
This sequence comes from Sakesphorus luctuosus, assembly GCA_013396695.1. Taxonomy (NCBI): domain Eukaryota; kingdom Metazoa; phylum Chordata; class Aves; order Passeriformes; family Thamnophilidae; genus Sakesphorus; species Sakesphorus luctuosus. The sequence continues at coordinate 520,869 of VWZD01004428.1, read as the reverse complement.
AGCACATTGTTCCTTGTCTTCAGCTGAAGAACCTGAGCATCCACCACATCTTGACAAATAAGCTTTCCCACAACAGCCTTTCCAGGGCAAATGGAAGTCACATGCCCATAAGAGGCAAAAAATCTTGGTGCTAAGGGCTCTGAGCTGTGATCCTTGTTGGATTCAGCCTGCACAGGTAAAGAGATTAGCAGGGCCAGGTGTCCCCTCTGCCCATCTGCTGGAGGTCACTGTCCCTCTGACAAGCAGACGGTGTGACAGCTGCTCAGGCTGAGCCCCTGTGACCCGTCACAGCTCAGTGTGGGACGACAAACTGCCACTTACTTGGGTTTACATCAAGTTTACATTCACACCGAGTGGGAATATCTACAGACTTTGGTTTAAGGTTCCTGTTGGCTTCAGCTGTGGCAGCAGGAGCCTTGTTAGTTTTTGCTACCGAATCTGACAGGAATTTAATGAACTACCTAATTTTCCAAGTGATGGCCATATAACCAGCAAATGACATTGGTCACTCCTCTCTCCCATTCTTAGTAAGGACTTAGTAATCAACTATACAAGACGTGGTTGTGTAATGATTTAGTACACTCATTGGTTTTATTATCCTGTATCAACTATGCTTTGCATTCACTTTATTATTATTTAATTTGTGGTGCACTCTTCCTCACTGCTGTCACCATCTGTGAAGCTGCAGCCTCTCAGTTCTTTGTGGGCTTGGCCTCCCTGCCCAGGTACTGCTGCAATACAGAGGATGAGCATGAAACTCCTCACTCCCCCCACCAGCTTTTGGGATGTCCTAAATATGCTTAGAAATGTCTGTTCCATAACAGTGTGAGGAGTTCTGAGTTCACCATCGCTGTTTCAGCCTTTCCTCCCAGTACTGCTGAACGGTTGTTACCTGTTTGTATCACCTCAGGCTGTGTTTGTGCACATCTCAGGATCAGAATGTGCTGCTGCCTAGGGTTCCAGTGCTGGTATCATCCAACCTGATTTCTAAGTGGTTTTCCATCAGAGAAAACCAGGAGGAGGCTGGGAATTGTCTGCATCCCGGTCTCCATGCACTCCTGGTTTCTTTAGGATTCATGTATGGACATAAAGCCCTGAAAGCCTCCAAATTTTCTAGCCTTGATGGAATTTAGGAATCAGAGAAGATACGCAAATAGGTGACAGAACTGCATCAGTGATGGTGTAATTTTTAATTGATTTCTCCGTATATAAGAGATATTAGTTAACACTTTCATATTCAAGGAATTAAAGCATTGTATTATCTGACCCAGCCAAGCATGGACTGAACTCACAGTAAGGTTATTTTCTTTAGCTGTGCCTTCAAAATTTCATGGATCCTAAGAAATGTGAGTAGTAGTTTACACCTGACAGTAATTAAAGTTTGGCAAAAATGTTGCTGTGGGTCATGCCCGTCAAACCTCAATGCTGAAGAAATATGAGCATTGGGCACTGCCAGTGATTATTGTTCTGCTAAACTGTGAGGAGTGGAAGTGGTGCCCTGGTTTGAAAAGGGGCCATTTCCCTCCTCAAAAGCCCCCATTCCCTGGGCCCATGTTGTCTCCCAGAACCCACCCGTGGGATATTCCACTGGGTAAGGAGCAGGTGGCAGTGGCAGAGCTACAGCAGGACATGCCGGTGCTGGACGAGACAGTGTGAGACTTGGGGCTGCTGATGGCACAACAAAAGCAGCTCCCAGCAACACAGGTATTACCTGGCACTGCCACCATCCACACTGATGTGCAGCAGCTGCTCACTGGGGCAGCTTTGAGCCTTGAGAGTTTGCCTTCAGGACATTCATCTCTGGCAGCTGCAGCTGTGTCCTGCTTTTGGCTGGGATGGAGTTAATTTTCTTCCTAGCAGCTGGTACAGTGCTGTGTTTCAGATTCAGTATGAGAACAGTGTTCACAGCAACAACTAAAACATCAGTGTGTTAGGTAGAGCTTACTCTAAATCCCAGACTTTTCAGCTTCCCATGCTCTGCCAGTGAGAAGGTCCACAAGAAGCTGTGAGGGGACACAGCCAGGACAGCTGATCTGAACTAGCCAAAGGGATATTTATTCCATACTACAGAGTGTCATATCCAGTATATGAACTGGGGGGGTGGCTGGGAGAGGCCAACTGCTGCTCAAGGACAGGCTGCACATCAGCCACTGGGTGGTGAGGAGTATATTGTGCCTCATTTGTCTTTCCTGGGTTTTATTCCCCTTTCTATTCCTCTCTTTTTAATTATTGTTGTTGTTATCATTATTATTATACTTTATTTCAAATATAAACTTCTTATCTCAACCCATGGATTTTACCTTTTTTCCAGTCCTCCTCCTCATCCCACAGAAGAGGGGATGTGGGGGAGTGACAAGCTGCTGGGTGGTGCTTAGTTGCCAGCTGGAATTAAACAACAAGCTTCTTTGGTTTAAGGCATTACAGCCTTTACCAGCCCCCCTGCCTTTCTGCCAGGAGTTATGGCCATGTGGGAGGAGGAACAGGCAGGGCCAGCCTGGTGGATTTCCCTGACCAAGACCTATTTTTCCAGCAGTACCCAGGCTGCCCAGGAGCTGAGGGAACTGGCTCATCTGCCTGAGGATTCTCCAAGGCCTGCCAGCAAGCACAGGGTTGTCTGGATAACCCAGGTACCTCCTGGACATGTGCACCCATCAGCTCTGCTGTACTCCCAGGGGTCCAAGGCTCCCAGGAAACCTTGGCCTTTGTGTACACACATCTTGCCTCTCAGACACGGCAATCTGAATGAAGTCTGGTGGTGTGAGGCAAAATAGGGGATGCTTCCATAGCACAGCTGCAGCACATCACAGCCTGGTATTTTGGCAGCAGCTTTGGCCTTTGGCTGATTAAAATACAGCTCTGAGCTGAGGTGGCTGAGCCTTGGCCCCAGGTCCTGAGAACAGGGCAGTAACATTCGGCAGCAGAGAAGCACCTGCATGGCAGGAAAAGGCCAGGGCTTCTATCCCCACAGCTACTTCCATGGGACTGTGTCTCCTGGAACCCTTCCTCACACAGCTCCCTGGGGCTGCCGAATTTGCTGGATTAATACAGAAAGGATAAAAACTATTCCCCAGTTCTGAAGGGGCTTTGGCAGAGTTGTGGGTGTGCTGCTGCAAATGCACGGTGGGAGCAAGTCAAGGGTGTGTTGCCTTAATTAATCCTTTCATGACAGTCACAAGCTAATTTGTTAAAGGTTAATTGCACTGTAAATAGCAAAAGGGGTGGTGTTCTGCTTGCAACAGATGGCAGCCACCAAGAAATTGTGATGAGATTGCTGTTTGGAGATGGGGAAGAAACAGCAAGGTTTCTCTAGGACCCTGCATTGGGAGGGAACTGAGAAGAGGGGAAGCCCTTAAATCTGTGCATCTTTTGAAGGGGAAGAAGTGGCTATAAGATTCATATGAATGTTTTCTCTCTGACCTCCTTCAGGTGGGCACACACCTCCGTTTATGGTCCTACTGACCTCTTGGGGGCTTTGCCTGGGATTAGGAACTGCTCTGTGGACTCCAGCCAGGCTGCAGCGTCCCAGCTCCAGTCTGCAAAAATAACACACCTGCTAATCCCCAGCACACACACCCCTGTAGGGGTGATCCTATTACTTCAGGCTGCTGCTCCCAGGGCAGGGCACATGGGGAGTCACCTGTGTCACTGAGGCCATGGAAAGGAGCTACTGCACAGACTGTGCAAGGGGCAAAGCCTCAGCTCCTGCAGTGCATCCAGAAAACCTTCCTGGACTCTGAGGAAACATTCTGGGCCTGCAGTATCCTGTATTTTGTGAGGATCCCCTTGTAGCAGCACCCCCACACCACCCTCAGCACCCTGGTGAGGCACAGGCCACTTGTCTGTATTCAGCTCTGCTGGCTTTTGAGAGGAGAGAAAAATCCCCCTGCAGAGACACCACAGACCTGCATTTCACTGACTGCTCCCAAAATAATACCTTGGCTCTCTTCAGAGGAATTTCTCCTGAAAGGATCAGCTTCTGTTTGCTGTCTTGAAACAAATAGTCTCCCTCAGCTTTACCCAGAACCCTGCTCAGCCTGTCTCATTCCTAAACCCTGGAGAGAGTTCCAAGAAAATTACTTGAGCTTTCCCTTCTGCTCTTGTACGAAGCAGATGATGCCTCTGACCACATGACAACCACTCAATCATAATTGCAGCTGTTCTCCAAACCTTCCCTGCAGATACAGCACTGGATGACCTGGAAGGAAACCATACTGTTTACAGGCTCAAATTTGCACGGACAAGAAATATGTAGAAGAATCCTGGCCAGCTACCAACCTGCACACCCAGCCCATGTTCCCTTCTGAGTTACAGCTTTCATGCACCAGCACAGGAGAAGGAGCTGGCACTCCCCTCCTGCTGGTAATTCCCTGGGCTTACAAACGTGTGGCAAAGGCAGTGCCCCTGGGGCACCAGAGACTCCGGCTGTGCCAGGGCAGGATTTATCACAGAAGCAGCGGGGTAAGATCGGAATAGTACGCAGAGGAAAAAAAGCCAATTAGGTGCCTGGCTTCTTCCCCCAAAGGAGCTGCCTCCTGCACAGCCAAGCCTGTCCAGCAGGGTAGGGGTTTGCAAGCGCTTGCTGCTCCTCACCGGCTGATGACAGCCAGGATTCCTTGGGAGAGGGGACACCCGGAGCTGCAGAGGTGGAAAATCCCAACCAAAACAAAGCAATTTGCGCTTCACAGATGGGTTTAGCAATGCTCATTCATAAGGTTCTGGTGACCTCTAGAGGCCTTGAGCCCAAAGCATCTGATTTTTGAGGCTCTTTCCTGGAACAATGAGCACAAAAATTCTGCTTTATTTTAGTTTCAAACCAAGATTAATTTTAGCCTTAACGGAGAAGGTACTGAGGGATAATAATTGATGGTTATTCTTTTCCTCCCAGCAGACATGGCAAGAATTCCCTGTATGCAGAAGCCTCAAAGCCTGCACAGTAACTGTTGTAGGTATTCTGAAGAGTCACATTTTGCAAGAAATTTGCTTTGTGTGTTGCCAAGTTCGAGAGGAACTACTCTCTTCCTTATTTCTAACAATATATCCCATTAATCACTGATCCTGGAAAAGCTGCCCACCTCTCTGGTGAGATAATCTGGTTGTTTATGTGCATTTAATTTATGTGAGTTTAAGGCACAGGCATTACATGTGAGGTAAAGTGTCTTTGCCAACTAGTCCTTGCAAGGCTGAGCTCAAATTCTGGGCTAGTCCTCTCAGACTGGAATATGACCATGTTTTCTGAAAAATTATTTTCAGCTGCAAACAGGGAAAAATTGACAACCCACCAGATTCAGGGCCAAGCAATGCTGTATGTGGGAAGGTTACCTTCTGCCTGTATTGTAAAACAATAGAATCACCTGCAGAGAAGAGTAATGCAAGAAAATGTGTATGAAAAAAGTGGGGTTTTAGTTGTACATCTGGATCAGCTTTTTTTTTTTCCTTAATGAGATCAGCAGGGGTAGCTGATGGAAAAGAGGAGAAATCCACTGAGCTCATTTTCTGTCCTCTTGAGCAGCTGAGATCCAGGATTGAAACCATACCAAGGAACTAAGAGAACTGGAAGGAGGGATAGAAGAGAAATGAGGCCCAGGCCAGAGAGACACTGGGGAGTTAACTGAGAGAGCCTTTACAGCCACGGAGAAGCTTAGCAAGAAACAGATAGAAAAGCTGGAGGAGGTGAAACATATCTGCAGCAATGCACAGCTCAAAACCCTCTTCAGCAAACTTGCAGAGATGTGTGGGAGACCTCCTAAAAAATTCTAATTTAAGAGCACCCAGCTGTACTTCCAGATTTAGTTATTAGTTAGTTTTCCTGCACAACTCCTTCCCCAACCCCCCCTCAAAAATTGTTTCTCTCTTTGCATTTCCTAAAGGACCTCCTACCACCACTTTAATGGCAACATTTGTTTGGTGACAACATCCCTGTAGGGTACAGCCAGGATTGTTCATGCATCCAGCTTAGAAACCAAATACAATAGCACAGGATTCTCTCTTGCTTGATAGATGTGACCCACAGGAGAGAGAAAAAGTGTATGTTTTGATAGTAATTTTTTTGCTTGTTTTCTTATGGCATAATGATGGATGAGCTTGTTGAAAAAAAAATTAATTATTTTCTTGGGGGGTGTTTCTTTTTCATATTCTCTTGCTTTGTTCTCTTTTTGCTTTGTAGGCAGTAGAGCTAAAGGGATTTCATGCCTCAAAACAGAAAGGAACCCTCAGCTACTGGGGGGAATTAAAAATGGAGAAGGGGGAAAAATTTTAAAAAGGATTTTAAAAGAATTCTTATTCAGACTGTGTAAAACTCTTCTGAGATTGATTGAATCAAAACTCCTGCAAAACACATGGGAGAAAAGCTCAATTTGTTAAAGATCTGCATTCTCCTCTATCTTCTAAGTGCAGCCTACAAAACTAATTTGATTTTGTTGGTCCTCCGAGGAGTCCTCTAGCAAAGAGAAGGCTGGGGGGTGGGGAACCTCTCTGGTTTGATATTTGTGAGAAAAAAGGAAACCCAAGCTCTAAGGCCACTTTGCATAAGCTTTGTAAAGCTCTATGAATTAAAAGAAGAAAAAGCATTTCATTTGTAGTTACCCAGAAATGCTGGCTCCATATAGTGCAAAAGCATTTTTAATTTACCCAGGTTTGTTGGCTGGGTACTTTAGATCAATAGTACAACAGTGCTAATCAGAAAATGACAGGCACTTTTCATGTGGACTTTTTCTGGGTAAAACCTTTTGAACTTTTCTAATCTCTTAACCAAAAATGAGAACAAAATATTGCTCTTGCCTTTCCTCCAGATACTGTTTTTCCTTCCTTTTTCAGAGATAAGAGAAAGAATAAAAGGAAAGAGGTGAGAAGGAAAACAAACATAAAATGGGAAAATAGGGAAGCAAAACTCCTCCTCTCTCCAAGTAACTGTTGGGTTTTTTCCATTAAATATGTCATTACATTTAAGATTTCCATTTCCAAATGGAAAAAACGTGACTGGCTCCAAATATAAGAACAATGCTTGAGGGCAGGCCTAAAGTGAGCAATAAATCAGAGCAGAAAATATTTTGCTTGGGGAGCACATGATTAGAACATAAATAATCCTCTTTTCTCCTATATGCAACAAAAACCAAACACAGCTGTGAGCACAGGCATGCAGAGACCCCTGTTTGTGCACAGACATGTTTGTGTACAGCCCCCTGTTTGTGCACATCCCCCTGTTTGTGCAGAGACACAAAACTCGGTCCCATTTTCCCAGGGCACTTCCCTGACAGCATGAGAGGTGCAGGGTTATGACAGAGGGGTCAGCTGTAAATCTCATTAAAGCAGAGTAGTGGAGCCAAGCATGCAGGGAGCACTGAGAGATGTCACCAGGAGGAAGCAACCCCTGGGCCAGCAGGAAACTCTGTGTATCAGTCCCTGCAATAAACCACTCTTTATTTCTTAGTAATTGTGGCAGTCGTGAAATATTTGTTTTTCTGTGGCAGAATCACATAATGGAGGGTGGCCTTAAACTGGGCCTGTGCTGAGAGAGAGGCTTGCCAGGATATGTGTCTGCTCCAAGCTGTACTCCAGAGCTCAGGATCATGGATAGGTTGCCTGTGTAGGTTTGATACTCAGACAGGGCTGATTTCAAGCACAATATCTGGGGCTGCAGAGCCCTCCACCTGACCCAGCTCTCGCTGTAAGCACACAACCAATCTGAAGCTCAGGCTGCTGGATCTTGCCTTGTTGCAGGGGCTGTGCACAGACCCACCTCATGGGATATGGGAGACAGGCTGCTCCCTGGCCTGGGCAAATCCAAAATTCCCCTGTGCCTTCCCAGTTTTCAACCCAGTCTCAAGCACAAGATTTATTTTCTCCATTTTGGGCCCTCTTGGTGGCCTTGCAGAGTTTACCCTCCCAACAGGCATGGTGTAATTCTTCCTGGTCCATCTGAACATTTTCTTGGTAATTTTTAGCACCAGAAGTGAAAAGAGAGGGTTTTTTCCCTTAGCTTCAGTGTCTTCAGGGATGCTTCCAAAATTCAGCACAGGTGGCCCTGGGGTGAGACACACAAGTGGGAGTGATGCTGGGAACTGCTTTCCCTACCATCCCTGAGGAGCTTCCAAGGTGAAAACAATCCATTTCAAAGTGAGTCTGAGGCACTGAGAGGGGTCCTGGATGGGCCATAGCTCTTTTGCAGAAAGAAAAGGAAAGCCATACACCTTCCAGCAGAACTTGCTAGGATCTGTGTGGCAATTTCCTCCCTCTTAGATCTTCCAGTGAATTTTTCCATGACACGGATAATCCAACCTAATCACTTCCATTTGACCCAGTTTAATCACCACCTTCCTGAAACGGAGTTAATAGGTGCTTAATGCTAACCAGCAAGTGAGGAGGATGGTTCAAAAAATATCTTGGACAATCACTGTACTGTTCCTAACAACACTCCATTTTTTCCCCCTATAATTCTTTACTCAGAGCTGGTAACTTCGGAGGCCTAAACCACAATATATCTGAGCTCACTAAGCTAAAAATACTGACTTGCCAATGACAGAATACTAATGAATCCTCCACAGGAAAACTAATCTGTCATTTCCCTTCCCACAGGAACACACACAAGTGGTTAAATATCAAAAGATTTTGCACAGCCTCTTTGCCTGTGACACTGTACACTGAGATCTTGATTCAGGTACTGTAGGCACATATTTCCTTTCTTTCTTGGAGTATTATTCCATGTCTGTCATCCTGCAACAGCACTGCTTTTAATATTGCCTTGCAAGTATGACAGCATTCCTAAATAGGTTCTCTGCTCTTGAGATGGTTTTGGTTTTAGTCTTTCAGGTGTATGCCAGGGAGCAGCAGGAGTGGGGTGCTCCACATAGCAGGATGAGCTGGGAGCCCCAGGACAGGCAGTGCCCTCACTGCCATGGTGCTGCCAGGCCAGAGGGTGCTGGGATGGGGCTCCTACACTGGGCTCCTCATGGCCCTGGTGACCCCCCCAGCAGGACAGCAATACTGTCCCACTGAAACCCAAAGGTGTAGACTACTCTATGTTCTCATAAATTCACTTCTGACATGTTGTCTTGAAATAACCTGTAAGTGAGGGAATAGAGAGTCGTGTTGATAGTCCAAATAGTTGGTCATTTGAGCTGGGGTGGTTATAGCCACCTCCTGCTCCTCCTCTCCTGCTCCTTCCTCCAAAAAGGTCATTTTGCACGTTTCCCTGCACTCCTTTGAGTGACAACACTTGCAACCAAGGCACTGTGGTGACACCTGCACTCAGTTGTGTGAGCTTGGCCTGCTGGAGGTGTGGTACCCCATGCTTGGTGATTGTGGAGCATGAGGGGGAATGTGCAGCACTGAGCTCACTGCAGTCCTCCTGCACTACTTCTTGACTTGAGATGGACTTTGTTGCTGCAGCAAGAACTGCTTCTTAGCAACTTTGTCTTTGTCACCTACTTAGAACAAAAGTTGTTTTGCTCCCTTCCCTGCTACCTGCTGGCACCCCTTTTTTAGCCTGTGGATTTTCTTTTCTCTTTCATTACTGCTTATTTTTTTATTTAGCTGTTTGTTTGTTTGTCTAGGCTTTGAACATGGATCTTTGAAATAGTGAAGACAATATCTTCATTGCCTGGAAAAATCTCACATTCCATGGTTGGGGCCCTGGTGGACTTAGCAACAATCTCAGTTGACTGTGATCTCATCTCTCACTGATGACACCTTCACCCTCTCTTGCCTTCAACACCAAGCTCACCTGCTGTTCTTCCACTGCAGAAAGGACCTTTGGATCATCTGTGGACAGAGTGCATTTGGTCTGTTCAACCACATCATCAGTATCAGCAGTGAGTGGGATTCGGTGTTCACACGGATATCCTACCAGGGGGACTTCTCCCATGTCCCAGCCAGAGGCAGGATTCACAGAAGAGCTGGCAGTCTTCCTATTGAGTATAATTCCTGGTTTCCTGCTGCTGAAAACATTCATTCATGGCAATGTGGTGGTTTAAGGCAGAGGCTCAAATAGCAGATGTTTATCTTACCCCCTAAGACCTCTCATGTGGAGCTCCTGTCTTCTCCCAAACCAGTGAGACTGAAGATGAAGGATCCAGGGGCAGCTCCAGGAGTGGTGCTGGCTGTGCATTCTTGCCAGGGGCTCATTGCCAAGGAATGGGAAACAATGGAGTTGCAGGGCTGGGCTCTGATAGATGTCAATCCTGAAAAACTACTATTTAATAAACAAACAAACAAGATGTTACATCCCCACGAGCATTGTCGGCAGGGAAGTGGGTTGCTTGTGGTGCCTCACTGCCATCTAGCATGTGAAGCTGGTCTATATTTAGTCCTTTGAAACCTCCCAGATAAAAATCCTTTTAACAGAAACCTTTGACCACCATAAAACACACCGTGAGGTTCCATGTCCCCACTTCCTCCCTGTTGCTGCAATACAGCCTTTCATATTTGGTGTTTGAATCACCAGGTTCCCAGTGCTCACACCCAGTCTCCAGCAGTGTTACCACACAGCAGGGAGACAGAACACGTGTTGGTTAAAACCTGACAAAGCAACACTTGGATTTAGGTCAGGCACAGCAAACAGGAGGTGCTTGTGCGCTGTACCTGGCTCCCGTTCAAGCACAGAGCCTGACGGATTCTCACTAGCCCAGACATGCAAATGGTATCTGCCTTTTCCCTTTCCACAGAGAATTCTTCTCAGACAGTACTTTCAGCTCCTCATTCCTGTGCCCCCACAGTTCACTGCTGACATGGGGCATGTTGGCACCCTCATTATACACGTGTATAACCCACAGCGGTGCTGCTCCTCAGCGCCCACCCACCCTCCGGCGCTGCTCCGGCTGTGGCACAGAGCCGGCAGCAGACACAGCTCCAGCTGCACATCCTAAACTGTCCAGATTGTCCAGCCAGGCCTCCTGCATAACTCTGACCAAGAAACCATCTGCTGGGCCCCACACCTTCTGATGGACTGTCAGGACTCGCAGGGCATTTGTTTGATGCTGGTGAATTCACCTGCCATCCTGACGGTCTGTTAGACTTTGTCTCTCACCCCACTGTTCCTTTATCCATTCCCATTTTCCCCTGGCTGCACTCACTTCCTGGTGGTAGAAGCAGACTTTAGTTTCTGTTCCAGAGTTGGCAGCAGCTTTTAACTCTGCATTTTAGTTCGGATTTGCAGAGGATTCAGTTTGTAATACTTAACTCCTTGTTCACTGATTTTTGAAGTTAAGTTTTGTCCTTTCTTGTCTTCTGGCCCAGCTCAAGGCTCTTTAGTGCAGCTGCCTCTGCATTAATGAAGCCATGGATAAATGTTATCAATCTTTTGATTAATGCAAGTATTCTTCTTCCATAATGAATGCATGATTACACAATTATAGGGATTATATTTACTTACATTTTACATTCAAAATAGAAAAGTACAAATACCACACGTAAAATATGAAGAATGTAGCCATAAAGTATTTCTCATCTTTGCCAACTCCTGATGGAAAAGAGATTAAATCAAACTAAGAATGTAATAACCTCACCTACAAATTTAAGACTGACTAGGTGGTAGGAGATTACATAGACAGCAGGGATCATGTGGGATTAGGCAGCATCTTGAATGTATTGCCAGGCTGTACCAGAAACCAGTTTAGCACAGCTCTATTTGTTCTTCTGCTTGCACTCAAAGTTCAGCTTGTATATGCCTCAATCTTGAAATTATTTTAAATGCTTCTATTAAAAACATATGCGAGCTAGGCAGAGTCAACCACAGAATGACTTCTCTGAGACATGTCCTGAGTGCTGGGATTCCTGAGCAGCTTCCAGACTGTTCTGGAGAGAAACACACAGCTCCACTCTACAGCCACGTCCCCCTCGGCTTCTGCACCTGCATGTGCATGTGGAAGGCCAAGGTCATGGAGTGCAGTAACTCTGGTCTTCCCAATTTTCTCTGCTCAGTGCTTTGGAACAGTTAACTAGTGTGGCTTTTCTTCTAATTGCTCATTTATGTTGGCTCTCATATGCTTTGGGCATCCCTCTGCTGCAGCCAGAGTAACTTCCCAGCCCTGGTATTTTCTTGGTCTGGAATTCTGGAATGGGGCAGTGAATTTGGACCCCAATGGCCCTTGTATGCTGCAGTTGTTGATTTGGACATGTTCACCTCTTGTATTTTGTACCTTAGTTGTGCATTTGTGTAAAAATTAAGAATTCTGGTGGGTATTTTTAGTGCAGGTTCCAGGGGCTTTGGCTTTTTCTTAAGCATTTACATGGAGGACTCTGAGTTCTTTGTTATCCAGAGCACTGTCTGTACATTAAAGGAGCCGGAATAAAATCGGTGCAATATCCAGTTTCACCCAAATGAGGTTGTTGAGCAGGATCCAGATGATCTGTATCCACAGAAGGCAAACACAGTATTTAAACAGAAACAAAGCCCGCGATTTATTTCATTATTTACTAAGTGCTGCCATGGTGCTCAGTACTATATAAACATTCCCTGCCCTGGGTTATTAATACTGCCAGGCACAAGCAAGTGCAAGACTCGAAACACTTCACATGAAATATTCCCAGAACAAAAGCTTTAAGGACAAGTTTAAAGGACAACTTATCCGTAGAGGAATCCTGTTAATGAAATTTCAGACTTTAAAAATAGCTACGTGTTCCAATAAGAAGAAATCCACATTTGAGGACCAAACTCTCAACCCATCCCGTGTAAATATCCCTGGCTGACTATTTCTGTAACACATTTCTGCCCTGTTGAGAGTGTGAGTGATGCCAGTCTGGCCTTTTTGTTGTAAGATCAGGAACATCCATCCCTCCAACAAATATGGAGAATGAGTAGGAGATCAGATTTTGGGGGTTACACTTCACAGCGATCCCATATTTAGGGAGAACAAGAAGGTTTTGGTCTTTAGACTGCACAGCTCTGGAAGTGCTGGGGAGTCACTGCAGAGTCCCCAGCATGTGCCATCAGTGGGTGGACAGTAAAAATGGATGGAAAAAGTGTGGAAAATGTTCTGGAAGAAAGAAAGGTCATGTCTTTAACTCTTACAGAAGGACTAAAAGATATAAGCTGTTTGGAGGCACCTGACAGAAGAAAAAGGAGGAGAGTTTTTCTTAGATACAACCTAAACACATCATAAATTATTGAGGAAGGCTGGGAAAATTGTACTTAAACACATCAAGTTGAAATAACCCCAAAGGTATACAATTCCTTGATGAAAACATCAATGATTCTTTAAAAAATTGTGTATGCATGCTTAGGTCAGTGAAGATTACATCTTATGTAAGGCCACTTAAAAGACAGAGCTCTCACAAGAATTACAAATTATTCTGGGCCCATGAAAATCATCCTGGTTTTAATTACAACATTAAAGACAAATCCACAAAGTTGTAAGTTGTGCTGGCATGGCAAGCAATCATTATAAATCTGGACAGGGGATCACACAGAAATGGTAAATAAGGGCTGTGTGAGATTTCAGTGCTAGCTATTTTTGTCTTTAGAAATGTTTTTCATTTCAAAAAGTCATCAGCACTTATGCTCAGCCAAAACTTGCTCATAAGACTAACCAGGATTTCTTAACATAAACTGTCCTTAAAAGGATACTGTCAACTCCCAGTTACTCAGTTTTTGAAAAGAATTTTAAAGATGTTTCAGTACATGAATCCCTGGGGTGATGCCTGTCCTTTTGTCACAGCACTTCACCCTTTTTTCCCAGTGCTTTACCTTGCCCTTTTGCAGCATCAAAGGCACCACACAAGCTCAGGAACCAAAAAAGAGGAAGGTGAAACTGAGAGCCTGGAAAGCACTGACAAAAGCTGAAAACAAGCCAGGGGAGCTAAACAAAGAACTGAAAAGGTGTATTCTCCTTTTATTAATTTTCAGTTCCCGGAATTGTTTGGAAAAAGAGAGAAGAATGTCAGGTAATGATGTTCCTGCAATTTTGAGTTTAATTACAGCCCATACTGCAATAAAGAGAGGAAAGATGGACTAAATGAAAATTCTCTTCTGATATTAAGATGACTTTTAAACAATTATTTTCAAAAAGACAGAAATTCAGACAAAGCCAGAATTCAGCATGCTGTGGAACAGACATATACAATATAGTTTCTATATCCTGTCATTTTAAATCAGAAGTTTGTTACAAATGTCATGATCCAATGCCATGATGAGTTGCTGGAGGTGATAGTTACACTGACCTCAGTGGGTACTGAGGGCCAGACTGGGAAAGGAGTCCCTCAGATCATCAGACAGGAGTTGTCCAAATCTGTAATGCATTTTATTACGTTACATTTGTGTCAGCAGCCCTATCCTGCCAGTGGGATTTGTGTAGCTGGGCCCTTCCTCTTGCAGGGAAATGACAGCAACAAAAATCCTTCAGTAAGGCTGTCAGGATGGAAACACTGCTGCCCCTCTGAAATCAACCTGAATCCTACTGGGACCTTTGTTTGGCCATTTCTTACCCACTGCATTTGCTTGAGAAGGGCTGCAAGGAGAGCCCTAAGAAACCGCCACAGCAAGCCCTGCCCAGTCCGGTGCCAGCTTTACTCAGGGTGAAGAGGTTTGGAGCTGGTAATCCAGATCATCCATGCAAGATGAATTCCATGCATAAACGAGCATGCATATAAGCCTATCATTATAGCTCTTCCCATGTAACTTTAGCTGTCTAACACTGAGTGACGAGTAGGCAAAAGCACCTTTGGAGGTGCTGTGTCTGCTGTTGACTCAGCAGGGTGACTAAACTCACTGTGCCTACAGGCTGGCCATGCTCCCCTCCCACTGTGCCGATCCCTCCCTAGGCAGTTTTCCATATAGAGCAGGCAACTCACATGCTACATATACATCACTCGTGGTGTCTGCTGCTATCTCAGAGACAATTATAAAATAGTTGTTTGGAAATGGCAGAGTTTTTTAAAGGGACAGCTCAAGTTAAATCCTAGGATACAACCCTTCTCCTTTGCTTTCTTCTTTCCATTTGCCTTCTCAGCTGCTCTTATTGTTGTCTGGCATTTGGCACTGCTGTAAAGGTTGTTATGGCAGAGTGTTTAAAAAATAAAATAACCTTCTGCTGTGGCCATTCATGAGGACCAGAACCTTCTATCCTGCAATGGCAAAGAGTTAATATCCCTGAGATATTGAATTATTCCACAGCTGCAGAAAAGAAGCCAAAGCAAACCTAAAAGAATTTAGCATGGAAAACATATTCCAGCTTTAATGACACACTGGGCTTCTGTTTAGGTTTCTTTATTATGATGAGTCATAGTATGTAAACTTCACATGCAGTTACTGAAGTCATGTGTTTGCCTTATTTTAGCTTTGTAAACAGCAGCAATGCCTTTGAGAACAGACTTGACAAGTCCTGAGAGCCAAGGTACCCTCATAACCACTATCTTGCTTTCTGACCCTTTGGCTAGAAAATAGAGGGGTGGATTGTCTAGACCAGCCCCCTCCACATTAGGCAGTCCTTTTGAGACCCTGGCATTGGCACTGCTGTCCCAGCTCTGCTGCTGTCAGCAACAAAAGGATGTCTTGTTCTGTGTCTGTCTGTCCTGCCCTAAGCAGAAGTGAGCCCTGCACAGGTGACACCAGCAGAGCTCTGTTAGTGCTGATAATTCCACTGCTACTTTTATTACTTTTTTGAGCTGTTCCAATCAGAAAGCCCCTTCAGCAGGGTTAGGGTGAATGGAGTCTGGAACCAGCTCCCCATCCCTCTCCTCACCTTTCAGCCTGGGCCTGCAGAAGACTTAAACTAAGCAGAGAGATTCCCACTGCTCTCAGTCTCAGGTGAGTCTCCTGCAGTGCATCTCTGCAGTCCTGTCCATGGAGAGGAGGGGTGGAAAGGGAGGTGGGAGACCCCCCTGGTTCAGTAAGTGCCCTGCCCATCCTTGCAGGTATGAAAGGGCAGCAATGCAGTCTTCTATATCAAGAATGCTCTTCAGATGGGTTATGTATAAACTGCCTGATGGCGAGGGTATCAAATGAAGGTCGAACATCAGAGACCTTTTGGCTATTACGAAATATGACTCATGGATTAATTAACTGCCTGTCAGATTTTCCATTATGAAACTTCAACCACAGCCCATATCTGCACAGCACCAACACCTGTAGAAGTGCAAACAAACAAGTGGATATTATGCATTTGCACTGAAGTGGGTCAGGAGATGTGCTAGGGTATCGAGAGAAGCTTTTTCCTTAAGTACAAACTTTTAACTAAGGAATAAAAATGAGAGAAAGGGGTGAAAATGCTATGGGAGTGAAAAAAAACATTTTGAAGTACATATTTGCCAAAGATTCTGTAAGATAAATCTTTACAGTTCAGCTATATCAGATGAATCAACCTAAACATTCCCCTCTACAGAATATCATTTTAGCCATGATGAACATCAGCACTTCCCAATCCAAGCACTTGCTTTTCCAACTCCACATGATGACATGAGCAGAAGTGAAAAAGCAATTATTCCTTTTCTGGAAAATGATTATTTAGATACTAAACTAAAAAAGGACTTAAAAAGTATTTCTGAAAATCAGAAAGATGTTGGCATTTGGTGGAAGACCCTCATATGTGTCTCATCAGCCATTACACCTGCCTGCTGAGAGGTGGCTGTAAATTCAAAAAGGCAGAAGTTGGGCTCTGAGGTTCACCATAGGAAGTGGGGCTTTTGACCTGTGTGTCACCACTCTGATGGACACCACAGGGACATTCAACTCACCTAATTTTAGATGTCTGCAGTGTCTATCTCTACATCTGAGCCTGTTGTCCCATAGGCAATTTACAGGTCTGCCTTACCTGATCTATATTAAGTATCTACCTTATCAGGAGATGATTCATGACCTCACAGTGTCTTTTTCTCCACTGCAGCAATAACAGGGGCCTGGGATTACTTGGCTGGAGATCCTTCCATGTGGCCACATGCAGCTGATGAGATGAACCTGCCTGAATGCTCTGCCTCCACAAGTATGGTAATTCATGTGAAATGAGTTGGTTAACACTGTTCCTTGCTATTGCAATGTTTTGTCCATATCACAAAAACACCACCACATCTGGCACAAATGAATCCTAGGAGGTTGCCCAGAGGCCACTGATTAAAGAGGAAACCTGAACCACTTAGATACATTTCATCACTGCATTGTTTTCTTGCCTCTAGAGAAGTTCCAGATCATGATTTAGGTATGGAGATCTCACTCCTCCTACCACTGTGGTGCCTAATCTGTGAGGACAGGAGTCTCCATTTCCATGCCTGTCAGTCCAGCTCATTTCATAAACACTACATTCACTTAAATGTTAAACTGCTGCTCTAGGAGAAGTTCAGGAGATATAAACTGTAAGGCACAATGAAAAACAATTCAGCCTCAAGAACTGAAGTCTGAGGAGGTGCAAAATTGCAGCACACGAACATATGAAAAGCAACTGCAAAGAGGAAGGAAATAAACTACTCTTCCTGTTTACTGTGAATAGGCTACAAGTGATGAGTACAGGGAGATTTAAGTTACTCCAGAGTGAGGTGACATTCAACAAGCTGTGCAGCCACTTCTTGGAGCTGAAAGGCAGCATCATGCAGTCTTCTAGACAACAGGGAAGTCACCAGGAGCTGCTGTCTCACAGAGGCAGCAGCAGCTCCTGCTTCCCTGCAGGCTCTGAGCTGCCTGCCTTGGAAAGGGGTGGGAGGGTTTCAGCTCCACCATGTCCGTGGGTGTCTGGAAGGAGCTGGGAGCCCTTGGCTCACTAAGCAGCTTTTCAGTCTCAGCATGAAGCAGGGTTTGTTCTGCCTCCCAGGTGAGCAGCAGTGGCTCTGGTGACATGGCAGCATCCTGGAGCCCTGCCCCTTTGGAGAAGCCAATTGCCACCAGGGTTGGGAGCCCTCCCCCAGTTTGGGATGCAGTCAGTGTTCTGGACATCCAGTCTGTTGAGCATCTGTCCAAAACCCCTTTACCTTTAAGGATTTCAGTGGAAAGGTTGCAATGTGCACAGTGAAGCCTGAGCTAAGCCTCTTACAATGGAGGGGGCCAGAGCTCCACCTGTGTGATCTGCACTGCTGACCAAAGCCAGCAAGAGGGACAGGTTGGTCTTTGATGAACCCATCCATTAAAACCACTATTTTCTCCTGACATTACATTTTTTTTGTTCTTTCTCTGCTGCCATCAAAAGAGATATGACTAAAAGATTATGCAGCTGAATGCCCCTATTTACTACTCTCATTCCTCTATAGGAAATACTGCCCCAACATGGTATAAACAATACAGAAAACATCCAGGAGGGGAAGAAAGTGGTTTCATTTAAAATAAACACTGAAACAAAACAGGTTTCCCTCAGCCACATTCATAGTCTCACACTCACAAGTGCAGCCACCAGTCATCAGGTCAGCATGTTCAAGCCATTTATCCAAAATCCAGGCAACATGAAGATAGGTGATAGGTCCAGGATCTGTGTGATGCCATAGAGGGCACAAGGGATGCCAACTGTCAAGCCCTTCTCATGTGCCCTGGATTATTCCTGGACTCATGACTATGCACAGGGTTTGGACATATTTTTGTAACTTTTTTTGAATGGTGTCTCCATCTTGTCCCAACATCTGGACTTTATGTCCAGATCTGAGTGCTGAGGGACAGCAGAGAGATGCCCTGTGGTCTTGGTGACCTGCTAACCTGGTGTCATTAACTCAGGCCATTCAGGGAACACTTCCCCCTCCAAGTACTCCAGCTGCTGCCTACAGACCTTCCCTCTCCTCTGCTCACAACTGTATGAACCTCTGTATTTCAAGTCTCTACACCTCTTCCATTCCCTTGCTGGAGATCCTTCACTTGCCAGGGGACAGACCTAATCAATGCTCAGGAGTAACAGTGAGGAAATAGAAAGATGGGCCTTATTCCCCTTTTCCTGAAGACCAGAACTGGGCTTGGTTCATGATTTAAGTCTTTGTTCCTGGCAGGGCACAGCAAGGATTGCTGGCAGCAAGGGCAGCAACTCCCTTAGGGCTGGGGGGGTGGGACTGCAGGGAATTCCCAGAGCATCAGAATGGAATCTGACACCCCAGGCCATTCCCATTCTCCATCCAGGTGCATCTGGTGGCCCACAACAGGACAGGGCAGGGCTGTGGGGCACTGGATACCAGCCCTGGAGCTGGGGGTGTCCTCATGCCCCTGACAATCCCATAGGCATTGCTGAGCTGTCATCACGCTCTTTGGACCACGATGCTCTAAAGGGTTTTCAAAGAAGACTCTAATGCTGCATTTATGTTACATACCATAAAAGTTACATTTGGTATTTGGAAATAGTAATTCGAAAATGAAAGATTTACAGAAACCAAAATGAGAAACATTAGTGCCTTCTTCAAGGTATAACACTGATGCTGATTAATATGAGAGCCATCTTGACTAAATTCCTGTTTTGATTTAGGCAATTATGAGCTTACCAGTTCAAACCAGTTCACAATGAGAATGCACAGTTTCCAAGATTTACTGATGTGTCCCTTTCCTTTCTTCTTGCTGGTATAAGTCTCTCTTCTTTTGTCTTCACCTTCTGTTCCTTCGAGCTTGCCTACGAGAGAAAGGCACACTCATAAAATTACAATCTGCTTGCAAACCAGTAGTTAATTGCAGGCATTCATTCAAAGAAGGGCAGTAGATGGATACTCAACATCATACTATAATTTTTTTGACAAAGGATTCAATTTTTAATACCTGTAGGAACAGAGTGGGACCCAATACTTTGCACAGAGTCCCCACTCCTGTCCTGTGAGTGTTGTGGACTGGGATGCCCTGGCAGGAAAAAAGGCTGCGGTGGCAACAGCTGCTTCACAGCCCATACCAGAACACACTGACAGCAGCAGCTGCTGCTTTGGTGGGACCAGCTGACTGATGCTGTGATAGCTCTGTCCAGTGGACTGAGGCTTCTGCTGAGGCCAGGACCATGCCCTTAACTTTTCTTCCCATTTGGAGGACAAAATCTGCAGAAGAAGTTGCTGGACTCTCTTTGTTCTGGTGTAGGAAAACTTACTGCTTTGCAAGTTCTTCCTGTTCCTAATTGACCTGATCTAACCTGAAAGAAGCCATTTGTATTCCTGCAAAGGAATACCAGGGAGTCCACATGGCTTTTTGCCCAGGTTTAACATAATTTCTTTAAAGCAAACTGCAAATTAATAGTAGTGCAACTTTCCTGTGCAGGCAAGCCCTTAATGTAATTGGAACATGGAAAACAGCGTTTGTGAAGACACAGCAGTGCATAAACTTGGGGAGTGAGAGAGGGAGGCAATGTGATTTGGAGTCCAGTGGGACAATGGAGAGATCCAAAGGCAGAGAGATAGAAGTGATTAAGGTTTTTAAAACCCAAGCTAGCAAGGAATCTAGGGAAATGAAAAATAGAGCACAACTCAGAAATTTTCAATGTTCACAGAACCGCCACGTTCTTTCCATTCACTCTTCCACTCAGGATAACACCACCACTTGTCATTTTAGTCAAAAAATTGCTCTCCCTTCCACTCCCTACAACCCTGAGCCACAGGAACAGTCTAGCGTGGTTCTGAGTGTGCACAGGCTGGAGCATTCAGCTAGTGCTGCCTCCCAGTATTGAAAACTTCCAAATCTCCCCCTAGCTGAATAAGGAGCAACGCTGGGCATTCCTGGGATAGCTGAGGCCATCCACTGCCCCCAAGCACTCCTGGCAGCTGCTCCACATTGCACAACCACCATCTGCAAAGGGCAAGGCGTGCCAGGTGCTCACACCTGGCAGCAGAAGTCAAACCCTTGCACACAAGAGTGGAGGGAGCTGGCAAGGCCCTTCCCTGAAACCCCAGGACATGCCTGCTCCATCCCTCACATGCCACCAGGCCAGGGAAAATCCTCCACAGCCAAGAGAGGTGCACAGCAGGCTGAGGGACTCGCTGGCATAGCAGGGATATTTGGCTGGGACGTGGGGTGGAGGCTGCGGGGGAGGGTCTGGACATGCCATCAGGCTCTGGAGGAGTGATGGCGAGGGAGCCTCTCCCGCTGCAGTTCCACACTGCCCTGGAGCCAGGCAAGCAAGGCAGGACACCAGACCAGTCCTTTTTTGGGCCAGGCATAGAACACAGCAGGCTCACAGTAAGCAGCATGGATGTATCTGTGCCATCCTGCTCACTCTTGCCTCAAAAGGGGACCATTCTTGTCTTGTCTCCCATCCATTTGCCTCTATTCTTGTTCCCCTCTGCTGCCATTTCAGTGACAGCCTTGGGTGGCACTCCTGGGCCCTGACTCCAGCCCAAGAAGGATCTCCTGTGTGAAATTCATGGGTTCATTCTTCCTCTGTCATGCACAAGAAGAAATAAGCACAAAACTATGCTTGTTCTTGCTCAGTTCCCACAGAAACCTGTGACTACTTGATCTTGTTGCTAAACCATTACAGAAAATAAAAATAGGACTTCATTAGAGAGAGAAAAAAAAAAGAGAGAGAGAGAGAGAGAGAGAGAGAGAGAGAGAGAGAAGCCTTGAGTGCTGCCTTGGATGGGGACTAGAATATGTTTGAAATAGCCAAACCCTCTCTGTATACGCCTGTTCTAGAGTCATAGCTTATAAAACTTTCTGTCTCTCCTTTCTCAAAGAGTCTCTGCTGTCTGTAAACAATCTTTTGTGGTTTTTCAGGACAAGATGTGGATGTCTTTGAAGCTTCAGAACACGCTTCAGGCATCTTTTCAGAGATTCATCACGAATCTGCTCTTCATCAAGCCCTCTCCAATCAATTGTGTACATTCTATCTACGTCTGGGAGCACAGAGAGAAGGGAAGGGGAGCCAGCAAGCTTTGGGTGGCAATGCACCAGCCAGAGAACAGAGTAGCTCTTAATCAGATGGCCTTTTAATTCTTCATGTGAGTTAAAGGCATTATACCCTCTCTAGGACTTAGGATAGACGTGCACTCAGCAAGGCAATGATAGAATAAAGTGTTGCAGTGGAAAAGTTTGTAAATCATAGACTCATAGAATGGATTGGGTTGGAAAAGACCTCTGAGATCATCAAGTCCAACCCTTGGGCCAACTCCAGTCCCTTTACCACATCATGCCACTCAGTGCCACGGCCAAGCTCAGTTGAAAAACCTCCAGGGATGGGGAATCCACCCCCTCTCTGGGCAGCCCATTCCAATGCCTGAGCACTCTCTCTGCAAAGAATTTTTTCTGATCTCCAACTTCAATTTCCCCTGGCAGAGCTTGAGCCCGTGCCCCCTTGTCCTATTGCTGAGTGCCTGGGAGAAGAGACCAACCCCCACCTGGCTAGAACTTCCCTCCAGGTAGTTCTGTCAAATGCTATCCAGGCACAGTTTAATATCTTTATTATTAGCAACTTTCTTTATTCCTTGGAATTCATATGCAAACAGAGTCAAAAGGCCAAAACAAAAACCGAAACCTGAGCACATTTTGGCTAAAATACCTAACATGGTTCTACAAGCAACATAAAACTCTGCCCAGGTTTTCCTGAGATTCCTTGGTGTAATAAGCACCCAGTGCATTTCTTCCCTGAGACAATGTGGGTGCACATCCTGTGTCTTTATCCCATTGTGCCCCTGCCTACCCAGAGCGGGCTGTGGCTCCACAGGCTCCTTCAGCAGCAGCTCCAGCCTACTGTTCCCCCTCTCGTGCTGTCCTGGCAGTTGTGATGCCTCCCAGCCAGACTGAGGGGCTGATCCAGCTGAGCAATAACCCCCTCCCTGCACCCGTTTGTTTGTGAGCCTGAAGGGAGCTGGGCACGCAGAGCGAGGCAGGGGCTGCGCCAGCTGGCAGGGCCAGTGAGAGATACTCTTGGCCAACACTGAGTTAGGGCACGTGTGGTGGGCCCCTCAGTTCAGGAAAGAGATTGAGGGGCTGGAGCGGGTCCAGAGAAGAGCAACGAGGCTGCAGAAGGGACTGGAGCACAAGTTCTATGGGGAGAGGCTGAGGGAGGTGGGGGTGTTTAGCCTGGAGAAGAGGAGGCTCAGAGGTGACCTCAGCACTGTCTAGAACTCCCTGAAGGGAAGTTCTGGCCAGGTGGGGGTTGGTCTCTTCTCCCAGGCACTCAGCAATAGGACAAGGGGGCACGGGCTCAAGCTCTGCCAGGGGAAATTTAAGTTGCAGATTAGAAAAAAATTCCTTGCAGAGAGAGTGCTCAGGGATTGGAATGGGCTGCCCAGAGAGGGGGTGGATTCCCCATCCCTGGAGGTTTTTAAGCTGAGCTTGGCCGTGGCACTGAGTGCCATGATCTGGTAAAGGGACTGGAGTTAGACCAAGGGTTGGACTTGATGATCTCGGAGGTCTTTTCCAACCCAATCAATTCTATGATTCTATGAAATACTCCCCAAAGTTCATTGACTACAACCCAATATCCCACAGACACTTATCTGGGCAGAGAGTTGATGTTGGCAGGTTTTATTTCTGCCCCTACAAAGAGAGTTATTTTAAACTCAGGTCAGCTCCCTCACTGACTGCATGGACTGGCATCACCAACAGCTGTCCTGGGACACAGGAGGGGACATCTGGAGGACAGGAGGAACCCATGGAAACGCCAGGAACTGCCCACACCAGTCCTGCTGCCGACAGAAACGTCTGAAGAGCAACAGCCTCCCAAATGTGGGAACCTGGCAGGGCCATCCCGTGCAACAGCCTTAGTTTTGTTTGGAAGTTAGAGGAGAGGTGCCAGCTTTAACAATGCTTTTCCATTTTATTCTGCCACGTAAATTGCTTTTACAGAGATTATTTAGAAACTTATCCAGTGGCCCAAAGAGTTTTGCAGCCACTGCTGTAGGGAAATGCAGACTTTCACCAGCAGTACTATCAGTGGTTGTGTCATTCTTCTTTTCATGTTGTTCCTCCAAACCAGTAAGATTCTGCCTTTTGGCTCCTAAAAATGTCCACAGAACTCTGGGAACTGATCAGATGGAGCAGGTAAAAATTATGCAGTTAAGGACAAATCTCAGATGTTACTGAGAGAGATGCACTGTTGATTAAAGACCCTTTCCAAGTCTCTCTGCTAATCTGAGCAACACTGAATTTATATTTTTATTGCCCTGGGCCAGCTTACAATATGAAAGACTCACAGGAACATTGGATGTGGTCTCAGCCTCATAAGTAACTGTGTGGAACAAGTTTCCAACACTGCAACCTGAGAATTGCATTCATGGTAGGATTTATTTTGTGTGACACTCTGGGTTTTGGGGCTTTAGCCTGAGTTGCTTTACCATTTCTAAAATACCTCCTTTCCTCAGAGGTGAGCCCAGAGTTCTGCGAGGTGAGGGATCTGCCTGGTTAGTACCATATGACCTGCTGATAGTTCCAAAGCAGATAAGGAAGCTGCTCGTGTGCCCAAGGTCAGTGTCCGTCAGTGTTGGTTAAAAATATTCTAAAAGGCAGATACAACTCATGAGCAGCATTGACTTCACAGCCCCCTGGGCTTGGGGGCAGCTGGAGAGTTTTCCTGTCCTAGTGAAACCTCCTCAACACACAGAATTCTGCATTTCTGGCTGTTTGGGGGCAGCCTTTCAGAACAACGACCAGACGGGGCTCTGCAGGTGAAGGAACAGCAAATCTGGGAATCCTGCTGGGATCTGGGTGTCCAGGCACCCGGCAGGGTCAGGGTTTAAGCAGTTCTGGTCGAGCCCGTCAGCAAAAACTTTGCTGAGTTTCAGGGTGAGGGGGTTTGTGAGGACTCTGGTGTTGGTTTAATGCCTGACTCAGGTACTCGGGAGCTGCTCCAGGGAATTGTGTCTGACTCAGCTGCGGGAGAATAAAAGTGAAACTGGGAATACACAGTCCTGCCTATTGCACATGGCAACAAAATAACAGGAGGGAAACCGATTTCCCGCAAGAACTGATTTTCCTGACTGCAGGATCAGGGTTTCAATTCCTGTGATACTTCAAAAACTTGCACAGCAAAGAATGAACTAATGTCATTTTTTAGTGCACATGAATTATCTCAAACAATGCCCTTGTTTATAAAAGCATTGCAGGGATGTAAACAGTGCAGAACTGTTTAGAATTAAGAATTGTCTGCAAGGCTGTGAGAAGAAAAGGAATTGAAAGATTTATTTGAAACTTGCTTAAAAAGAATAAAATTGGGCCTATGTCCAGTAACAACTTTTTTAAAAATACAGAAACTATTTCTTTTTTCCTTTTAGCTGTGAGGCAGCCTCGGTGAAGACACCTGCAAGCTTTAAAATTACATAAATAGGTGCACCTGGGGAAGAAATACAGCCATAAATCTCTAACTCTGGAGCTGTGGCTGGCTGAGGTAGCACGATGGAGGATCCAAGCAGAGGACTGGTAAGTGTTTTAAGTCCAGCCCATCCTGTACAGAACTGCCAGGTTTTCTGTAAACAGAAGGATGTGTTGTGCTCCTTTAGGGCTTTGTTTGGGGATGTTTAAACCTTTTAGGGCTTAATGTCTGGAATGGGAGGACGTCACTTCCAGTGTCCCAACTTCAGGGGCAGGAAAACCTGAGGTGGTTTTGAGTGCTATGGAAAAGTTTTGGTTTGCTTGTAAATCCCAGGGTGAATCCAGCCATCCCTCTGGAGCAGGATCCTACCCTGTGCTTTCCTGTCGGAGCAGGCCGAGGAGGGGCAATTGCTGTGTGTGGAGCAGGGACAGCCAAGCCCCGCGGCCTTTCCCTTGGGCTGGTTTGGCCGGGCTTTTACTGACCCACATTCCGGGAAGCGGCTCCGCTGTGTCCTGTGTCTGCAGGCTCTGATGCAAGGGAATGCGTTATTTATTTATTTATTAAATGACAAGTGTTTTAATGCTATTATTTGACTGATGTTTATAGGCTGAGTCTTAATGAGCCCCAAGGTGGGGCATTTTCGGGATGTAATGGGATAATGGCCCAATTCACCGCTGGGAATCTCGACTGATTTGACTAAAAGTCTTTGGGGGAAAAAGATGATGAGTGCCTGCTGCTCGTGTCGACCACCAAAGTGCGTCGGGGTGAGCAGCTCTCAGCGATGCGCCAGGGGGATCGCAAGAGCCCTTGCAGAGGCACAGACTGCGATGCCCACAGCGGCGCCGGTCGCAGGCAGAGGACCGCAGTGTGTTTTGGATTGGGGTGGGGGGGTGGCGGNGGGGGCGGGAGCGACAAGATGGCGGCTGCCTCCCGCCCACGTGACCCGCCTCCTTCCCGAGGCGCGCGCAGCGCTCTCGCGAGAGCTGCGAACAAAAGGACAGCGCGGCCGAGTGTGTGTATGTGTGGAGGGGGCGGGGGGT